>JAMQGT020013465.1:0-172357 GCA_024447675.2 Pterophyllum scalare
TGCTGTATAAGTGCTCTGAGTGCTCAGAGTAGAAAAGCGCTATGAGAACTAGTGCATTTACATCACAACATGCTGAAGGAGGTGGAAAGAAAGGTCTCGGTGTGAACTGTGTAATCATAATAAACTAATCACAAGGTAAGAGATAAAAGGGTGCCCTTGTATATTTCAGCTCTCCTTATAAATGTATTCTGTGTTAAAACCTCAATGATATGTAGCACTGAGCTTAAAACAGAAAACAGCAAGACGCAACTGAACCAAGAACCAACATAACGTATTGCTGATAGCATTTAATGCTCGACGGGGCTGAATAGCCCTGGCAGTCTGTCACTTATGTGCGCTCAGATTCAGACGGTGCATGCGTGCATGAATGTGGAAATGCAGACAGCTGATATGATTGACAGCAGGGAGACGCAGGAGGTTGGCGTGCGTCTGATCCTGAGCCCACCACAGCACAAGAGGCCGTCGCGACCAGATGGAAGGCATTGTTCTCTGGGAGAAACGTTTATCTGCTAAATGTTAAGAAAGTTATGCTCAATAGGATTTCTGCTCATGGGAAGACGGTGATTTAAGCTGTTCACTCTAACGCAGGAGGTATCTTGTAGCCTTTGTGCATTTCTTTCCCCTCTCTCTTTCTGCAGATGGAAACATTCTGAAAGTGCTGGGGCTATCCCAGCATGACTAGTTTAAAGGGAAGGCCCCTTCGGCTGCACACAGATGTGCACACACAGACACGCATTCCATTGCAGTGAGCTTGTGGTATAATGAGGCGATTATATAGGGCCCCTTGTCCCCGGCAACCCCAGAAACCTTGTTCCATTCGGCTATTCTCTGAGGTCCAAGCTGAGCTAAGCATCCGGTGTACTTGAAGCTGTAAGGGAAGTGGGGACCAGGATGTAGTTAGGATCGGAATGTAAATTTTCAGCGCAAACACGTGCTTCATACTTAAGGAAGCTAGCCTGGTTTTAGTTGATCTTGCTGATGCAGGATCAGGACCAGGGGAGCTTTTGGGCAACAGCTGTCAGCGATTACACTAAAAGTTGGCGATAGGCTTCAGAACGTCTTAATAAAAGGTGACTCACTATGCTGCTTGGATATTCTTATTTGCATATGTATCCTTCACTCACAAAACCGATTTGAGGAGTCCCCGCAGCATTGGTTCAGGCACAGTTTGAACCTTTTGCCGCCTTTTGTCTTCATCGACACTGTAGCTGGTTTTTGTATTTTCACAAATGTTTCAAGTCCAGAGATGCTCGGTCATGACTGTAAGAGAGGCTCCAGTCATGTATTTGGACATTAAATAATTGCCATCAACGTCATCTGCACTGCTCGTGAACCTTGAGCAGTCAAGTCCTTGCAGTCATCTGGGGACCATGTGTTGGTGGTAAGAAAGCTCAACATGTGCAGAAAGGAAAAGAGAGGGCAGTAGTGGTGTAGGGACCGTCCACGACTACTGGAAAACAACATCCCGGGCTTTGTTAAAATAACATTTCTCCTCCATCTATCTGTCCTTCCATTGCTTCATCCTCGCTCCAACAGGAAATGTGTTAGAATAACAGATTTTGGGCCAGTTTTGTAGAGCGGATCGCAGCTGGCGCGTGGCCCACATTCCTCTGCCGTGACATCCGCACAGTCGGCAGCAGCATAGCGCTATTTATAGAACAGCTAGCTTGTACGCACACACACACACTCACTCTCACTCTCTCTCGCATAGAATTGTATGCACAGATTGAAATGCTAATGAGTTTTGTTCATTCAGTAATGGTGTTGGTTGCATGTGAACATTTTCACTTACTGTGGGTCTGTTCTGTTTCAGTTGTTATTCATGAGTTGTATATCATCTTCCAACCATTTTCTTCCGCTTATCCAATTCAGGGGTGGGGGTGGTGTGTGGACCCTATTCCATCTTGATGTAAACAAACAGACATACATGTATTATGTTTAATCATCTCTTGTGTAGCAGCACTGGGGGCAAAACAGTGAGCACATCACACAGAGTCTCTGTGTTCAAAGGCCGTTTGTGTGCGTATTCTGCTTAATGCTGTAATAAGTCATTTCACACATTCTTCCAAAAAGTACTTAACAAAATACTGGCAAAGTACAGCTTTGAGTTTTTGGCGCTTGGGTATTTTTTATGCTGGTAATGAAATCGCACTGGGCTGGTGTTCAACACGCCTTTGTTGTGCGAAATTAATCCATTGTTTGCGTGTAATATTCTAATATGGGAGTTAAATATGGTCTCTGAGGAGATTTGTGTTTTCACCGTTCATTCCCACTGAATGCTCGAATCAGATGTTTGCTGCTGATAATGAGATTTTTTTTAATTTATTTTTTATTTTTTTATGGTTTCCAAGTTTTTCAGTGGACGCTCTGAAGATTCAGCGCTCCATCCTCCAACTCTTTCCACACACCCTGGTGTCTAATACTACATTTAGAACATGTGTTCAGCCTCCATTCTGGGTTATTGGATTTGCCTGCTTTGCAGAGAGGAACATTTGAACGGGGCTGGACTTATGAAGTGGAACCGGCGCCACTTTTTATCCAGCTAATGAGCTGATGCTGATGCAATGATAGATGTAATCCTGCTCAGACTCTTGAGGGCTTATGACTGGCATAGTGCAGACTGCTTTTAAACATTTGCTCAGTTCTGTTTGTTCACCTGTGTTGACCGTGATAATTCGGTTGCTGGCAAAACTTTAGTTTTGCCTGGTTACCTTTTCACTGCCTGCCTTGAAGATGGGCTCTAGTTATACTTTGAGCTAGGGCTGGGCGATATGGACCAAAAGTAATATCTAGATATTTTTTAGCTGAATGGCGATATATGAAATATATCTCGATATTTTTTTCCCCAAAAGGTATAAACAAAAAGGCACTTCTGAGTTAAAGCTACATGTCCCAGACGTCAAATAGGCACTTTCATTAACATTCAGCTGTAGATGTACATGGGAAATTGCTCAAAAATAAACTACTGGCATATTTAAATAATAATGCTCCTCAAATAAATTAATGCTTTTTTTCCTTTGTAAAAAAGACTCACAGCTTTGCTATTAAAATGTAAACAGAAAAAATACAGAGAAAAATGGCAAAAGGCTGACTTATTCTTTAAAAAGCGAGTCTGATGAAGTCTTACTTCACTGGAAAGTGCTTCCTCCTGTGTGCGCTCCTGTACATCGAGTACTCTGTGCAAAAAACAGAACATGTAAACAGACTGAATGAACAAAACTCCATCCTTCAGTCAGCAGGGTTCTAGACAGTAAGTCCACAGACATACGCGCCGACCTATCACAGCAACGAGCTCACCCGCCCAATGCGGCGTCTGCAAGAGCACAAAAAAGACCTGCTTCCGCCATTAAGGTCACGTGACTTACGGTACAAACCGATTTCTGCTATCTAGTTGAGGTATGGCCAGGGACTCTTGGGGGTCCAGGCGATGCCACAGCGTACGAATGGACGCAGTACGAAGGCTGTATGTACACAAAACATGGCTACAGCGGAGGATTTCAGGTTTCCAAAACTCTCCAGAAGTCACTGACATCACCCGGAAAAGTCGCTACGTTTGTTGCAAATTGCCTTTTGGTTTAAAAAAAAAAAAAGGTCGCCAGCTGGGTCTGAAAAGCCGCTAAATCTAGCTACAAAGTTGCTAAGTTGGCAACACTGCCATGCTGTCGCTTCCTGCATGATTTTCGGGTGAAAGTTGAGGGAGAGAGGCGGGGCGGTGGGAAGTTTTGCAGACACAAACAAGTATGATTGTAACGCGACTATGTCGATATAAATAATATTGTCTCATCTTATATCGAGCATGACAATCTATCGATATTTCTTAAAAACTCGATATATTGCCCAGACCTACTTTGAGCCTTTAAAGCCCGCCGCAGAATAATGTCAGGAAAATGTAAATGGAGCAGTAAAGCTGTGTTTAAAGTGTTTAAAGAAGCCCAGTAGTTAGGGGAAAAAAAACCCAAAACTCTTTTCTTTTTTCTTTTTGGTGTACTTCATACTTCAATTGAGAGCAACATAACAGGAGATAACACATGTAATGATCTTATGTGGCATATTTTTCAAGCATATTATCCCCATGCATGCTATAAACCTATGTGCCTGCGTGTGTGCGTGTGTTTTTGTAGGATGGCTTACCTGTGTATTACAAAAGAGCTGGGGGTGGGGTTGCTCGGTGACAGTAGGCGCACAATTATCCTGAGGCATCACTTGGTTATACATACGCACTGTGTGCAGTGAAAAGGTCCCCGCGCTCATTAGTGGAATTCCACCAGCCTGGTGGGAGCTAGTTGTAGGGTAGATGTGTGTGTCAGTGCCAGGTTGCTCTCTGTGTAAAAGCTGTCTCTGAAGAGTTCTGGCAATGCCTCACAAGCACAGCCACACACATGCACACTGATGTTTGTCTGAGAAACCGAGGTGCAGCACATTTTGGTTTTGTCGCTTATTTGAGTGGCTGTTTCCCGTCTTCTCTCATGCTAAACTCATCCTCTGGCAGCAGAATGTATACGGCTATGGAGGAATTTTTTCTTTTCTTTCCTAAAGCCATTGCTGCCCAACATTTTTTCCAACACACACATAAAGGCAAAGGTTGGCCTTTTGTGACCACTTTAGCCCCAAAACAGAAGGCCCATTATGTCTTAGGTCAGACAAATGGCTGCAGAAACCCATTTAATTGATCTTGGGAAGTTATGAGTAAGTATTTAAAAGATTTAGGTAAGAGCAGCTGTAGCAGCGCACAGTTTTAATGCCCCCCCCCCAAGTGAAAAGTCTGTCAGCACTTCTCACCCACATTTTTTTCCCCCCAGGTCTTGCATGTGTACACAGTGCAGGAAATATCTGTGGCAATCTGCCAACTACTGTGAGGAAACCACAGAGAAAAAGAGAGAAAAAGAAATACAGATGAACTTTAAGGTCATTTTTTTCCCCCTCCTGGTACAGCTGTGTCTTCTGTTTGTGTGTGTTGAGCCATAGAATCTGTATATGTGAGAGTGTTTGTAACCCTGAGATATATTGTCAGTGCTCTGTATGTGTCTGTGTGTCTCCGTGTACATTTGGCCTTGTGCCACACCATGAGGGGAAGAATGCTAGTGAGCTGTCTAGGTAATTGGTGCTTACCTGGCAGGCTTTTGCGCGCGCGCACACACATATACACACTCGTGTGCCCACACAGTGAATGGATTAGGTGACATTAACTACAGGCGAAAATGGCATAATTGAATACTTCCACTACCTGTCTCTCTCTAGTGTGTGTGTGTGTGTGTGTGTGTGCGCGCGCACACAGCCATGGTCATGTGTGACAGTGTAATGACTGACTGCACGTTACACCCTAAAAATACCCTATCAACCTCTGTCAGAGGCTGCGTAGCATCAGTGTGCACTGGGAGGTCTGCGCGCATATGTGTGTGTGTGCGTGTGTGTGCCAGCGTGCGCATTGTATGGAGGCAGACATTGCTGTCACCCATCAGTTCCATCATGTGCAGACACACAGGTTTTAATGTTTTTGCCCACCTTCTGCTCACCAGCTCTTGAGTTCTTTCCCCAAAGATCCCTGGGCAGACCTGAGAAATCAAAACAACCTGTTTCTATCCACTGAAGGGACAAAAACAACAAAGAAACTCTTCAGTCTTGTCAGTGTTGTCATATCAACAGAAAGCACTATCTAACAGTTAAACAATTTCTTGCCTTCTGTAACCTTTAATAAGATGTAAATTAGACATCATAAGAATGAAGTTGGCATCTGGCCTGCAATCCAAAATGTGTACAAAACAAATTTTCTAAAGGCAAACCACCATTTTCACACACTTTTTTTTTTGGCTCCATCCTATCATATCTTAGTTACTTGCATGTTTGAGTGTGTGTGTGTGTGTGTGTGTGTGTGTGTGTGTGTGTGTGTGTGTGTGTGTGTGTGTGTGTGTGCAGAGAACACTTCCGACCCCAGGAAAAGAGTCTTATTCACTCGCCTGTGGGAGAATCCATAATATTAGGATAAGATTACATTTCTCTCTTTCTTCCACACACAATTTGTGTTCCTACAGCTAACTCCTCTGCTTCTGTTTTTCCTCTTTCTTTTTTGGGACTTTATCTTGAGAATTTTACCGAATACTGTCAGTGTTATCTAGTTATTACAACAGCGGTACAACATTTTTGTGTGATTTTTCTAAAATTTTTATTTTAAATGCACCCGGCCAGTGCTGACGCCGCTGTGGTGTCCACCAGCCGCTTTAGCGGAGCCAACTCCAGTGATCTGAGTCAACTGTGTGATCAGCACAGTGCTCCCACACAGGTTGCTTTTCACATCTACCTCTTCCATTACATTTGACTCAGACAGAAGGAAATGTGCTCGCTGAGATGAGTCCACAGGAGCAGAAATGTGCTTTTAATTCAGATAATTAGCATACATTAGGCTCCCCCCCTCTTTTTTACATAAAGGCAGCAAATGTTTCCTTTTTCTGAGATTTAACAGCTGAGAACCACTCGCCCTGTGGCACGACTAGCAAAAAGCTATTTCCAGCTTCCATTATTTATTAATACCTCTTTGTTGTTGCGCATGTCCTAATCTCATTTCCTTTAGTCATTAGCGTTGTTCGACATCAAACACAGCTGTCAGAGCAATGAGTGTAAGCAGCAAGGGAGTAAAGAAGTATGGTGATTGCTGTTGGACACTCACGAAATACCCTTTTAAGAATGCTCTTTGCACTAGAATATTTTTCTAATAAGCTGTTAAAACATCTCAGTGTGAGCAATGAGCATTTCCAATAACTTTCTTTCCATGCGCTGCACATTCTACCATCTTGTGTTTGTTGCCCAGATTGCTTCTGACTGGGTCATGCCTTGGAGAAGGCTGTGTTGTGCATGCATGCGAGAGTGTGTGCGAGTGTGTGTGTGTGTGACTCCTGGTGACCTCTTTGACAATAATATCTTTTGTCTCGTTCTCACTGGGAGAGATTAGCAACACATAACCTCACAGTCCCATGATGCTTTTTTCATTTGCTTCCTACCTATTCATCGCTTTAACTCTCTCCGATCACGGGATTGTAGGGAAAATGCAGTCCCTTAATGTATTGTTATGGTAATGTGTTGCCCCGTGTCTAAGCTAATGCTATGTTATGCTAATGTTGTGTCATGCTAATGTCGCTGTATAGTGAGAAATGTTCGGGTAGGATGCAATAAGAACAATATGGAAGGAATTCCCCATTGTACTCAAACATTTACATTTTTCTCTTTACTAAATCTATCATAACTTGTCATACATTCGCACAATGACATCTATAAGACTTCTTTTTCATTTGATGTACCTCTAGCGCCCTCAGCAATTGTTTCAGATGTGATGTTTTACCATTTCAACCTGGTCACAGAACGCTGGATCAGCTCTTTATCCTCTCGAGGAGGCATTTGACTGCATCCCTCGCAGTATCCTGTGGGGGGTGTTGCCGGAGTAAGGGGTAAAGTCCCTGTACAGCTGCAGCGAGAGTTCGGGCCATATTACCAGCAATAAGTCAGACTCGTTTCCGGTTGGTGTTGGACTCTGCCAGGACTGCCCTTTGTCACTGATTCTGTTCATAATTTTTATGGACAGAATTTCTAGGCATAGCCAAGTGGCGGACAGCTTCTGCCTTGGTGGCCTCAGAATCTCATCTCTGCTTTTTGCAGATGATGCGGTCCTGTTGGCTTCATCGGATGGTGTCCTCCAGCTCGCAGTGCAGCGGTTTGCAGCAAAGTATGATGCGGAGGGTATGAGAATTAGCACCTCTAAGTCTGAGGCCATGGCTCTCAGCTGGAAAAGGGTGGAGTGCCCGCTCCGTGTCAGGGAAGAGTTGCTGCCCCAAATGGAAAAGTTTAAGTATCTCAGGGTCTTGTTCACAAGTGAGGGAAGAGGGGAATGGGAGACTGACAGATGGATTGCGGCTGCAGCTGCAGTGATGTGAAAGCTGTACCAGTCTGTTGTGGTGAAGAGAGCTGAACATAAAAGTGAAGCTGTCAATCTACTGGTCGATCTACGTCCCTACCCTCACCTATGATCACGAGCGCTGGGTATTGACTGAAAGAACGAGATCAAGGAAATGAGCTTTCTCTGAATGGTGGCTCGCCTCTCCCTTAGAGATGGGGTGAAGAGTGCAGTCATTCTAGAGGGGCTCAGACTAGAGCCACTTCTCCTCCTTTTGAAAGGAGTCAGTTGAGGAGGTTTGGGCATCTGACTAGGATGGGCATCTCCACCAGGTGGAGGCTCTAGGATAGACCCAGGACACGCTGGAGAGGTTATCTATCTTGGTTGGCCTGGGAATGCCTCAGTGTTCCCCACATAAGCTGGAGGAGGTGGCTGGGGAGAGGGAAATTTGGGGTTCTCTGCTTAGGCTGCTGTCCCTAGGCCAAGACCCTGGATAAGCGGAAGAAAATGGATTAATGGATGGATGGATGGATGCCATTTCAACCACTTATTATGTTTAGCTACTTCTCCATTTAACAGTTTTTAGTGACCAGATTTGCAAGTTTGTCCATAAAGTTTTAGTTAAATTCTGTTTGTATTGTAAGCTAACAGTTTTAACCGTTATTCCACTCAATCAGCAAGGTATCTGCTAGCCGTACTTTTAGCAAAATAATTTATGTTGGCTAAAATTATGAATAATAAACTAACAGTATTACAAATGTTTGTCCATTATGTCTTCCTAATAAATTATTTTTGTTTATGAACAACTAAAAATTTCAACTTTTTACCAATACTTTAAGCACGCTAACCATTTTGTTCAGTTTTTCACTGTTTTAATCATTTATTCATTTCCTTTCCAGTGCTTTTTTCCACTGCTTATAAAATGTTTTAAAATTATTAGAGTTCTCATCCTTTAATTGAAATAGCTGAGCTAATCTTTCTGTGGACCATAGTTGTTTGGGAGCTGGGTTCTTTTCGATATCTTCTGTTTCTGTATTTTAGCTGAAAAATACTCTCTTTTTTTGTAAATTAATTTTTCTAGGCTATTTTTGAAGTTTCCATGCCACATAGAAGGTTCGGAGTAATTCTATGGGCGTCTCTTCTGAAAACTGTGAAAATTTACGGACTCCATTGACACTTAGTTTAAACTTTCTTTTGTGTTGAGATGTGTTGAGACAAAACTGAACCTGGCTGGCCTGTGAGCGTTTCCTGACCTTTATCTCACACACAACTGTTATGGAAGTTCTGTTGCCTTGCAAAAGAAACAAAGGAAATCACTCAGCATAAACAGCTCTCCAACTTACAAATATGCTGTCTTTAGTATGTGCCGTTCATTTTCTTGTCTGCAAGGATCCCCCCCCCCCAAAAAAAAACCAACAAAAAAAACATAATGTGACCAGAAATGGAGTTAATGGTTACAGAAATGGGGAAAGGAACAATGCTCATGGTTTCTCTCTGCGATAAGGGCTTATACTAATCCATTTTCACCCTCTTGATATCTTCACAGGATGACAGTGATGGGATCCCGTGGTCGGAGGAGCGGGTTATGCGAAAGGTGCTTTACCTCTCCCTAAAGGAGTTTAGGACTGCACAGAAACGGCAGCTGGATGGTGATGGAACCACAAACTCTAATGGTGGGTTTAATTCCATCTCCTTAATGCTCTAAGGAGAGCATTAAGGAGATGAATGTATAGCTCATCTTTGCACTAATGTTTTTTGTTTTCCCTGGGTTAGATGCTAAAAAAAAAAAAAAAAAGCAGATGGGTATCTGTGTATGTGTACACAGTAACACTTAAAGTGTGAAATAAAGTAAATTGACCTATTTGTTCATTGATTATATCCTCTGTAGGTTAAAACCTTTTGGAGGAACTTGCTGTGTTTCTGCTACAGGCACAAGGGTCTAAATAATGGGTCAGACAAATGATTTACTTCTCAAAATTCAGGTAATTAGGGATTGCAGCTCTGAACTTTTATAACTGGTCAGAAAAAAAAGTGACGGCTGTTTTTAATACATGATTTTCTTTTCAAGAAATTTCTCCACCCCAGTCCAGTAGGTGGTAGTAATGCAAAAAATAAAAAATAAAAATATAGAACATTGACAATCCGATATAGCAAGGCACGGGTGCCACTTCAGCATCACCTCCACAGACCCCGAACTGTTAGAAAGTACGACTCCCCGAGCAGGGACTTTTTGGGTAGAAATGCACCGGGTTCCTACTCCAGGGTAAATGTTTCTGTAGTGGAAAAGTGGCTTTTGGCTTTTACCAGTCCCATTTGTGCTGATCTTTATGTAGCCTGGGACTTTGCAAAGAGGTATATCTAAACATCATAAAGCAATTACACCAATTACTGTGCTGTCAACTGCTTGCCACAATAAAAGGATATTGTAGAAAGTGTTAAAAAAGCTGAAAACTGTCACGCTGTTCTGACAAAAAAAAAAAATCAGAGGCAAAGAATGTCTGCAGTCATGTTTTAAGGGGTAAATGTCATGTTGGACACATGTATGACTTAGAGGAGGTGATTCATTCTCCTCTTTGTTTTGGGTCATTGCGCTGTCTTTTGGGCCAATCTCACATCCTCGAAGCTGGAAGTATTTCCCTCTTGTTTCTAAAAAGTTTTTCAAGCATCAAACAGAGGACACTGATGAGAAGTCCAGCAGTGCCACGCGCAAGAAAACACGTGTATAGTTGGTGTTAATCTTTTCTTTCCAGCTTAGACATTTACACCAACCCTGGGGTCGGGGCTCATTAAAACACGGGCTATTAGAAACCTGGACATGAGTTAATACTCGAAATTGCTTACTAAGCACAGAAATCCAATCCCAGGTCTGAAGCCCGCTCCACTAACAGTTGAGGGAATTTGTGTGTAAAAAGCTGGAACAACACAAGACGAGTGAGAGCACAGGGGGATGAACAGCTTGTTTTGAACCAAGCTGCCACCATGTCTTTGTTTGACACTGGTGCTCCTACACACACACACACACACACAGACACACACAAAAAAAGCCCCTCAGCCAGCCAACAGCGGAGATTTGAACTTCACACGTGCCTCAGAAGCTATTCTCAGTTGACATTAACACAACCCAGACGTGGAAAGAAAGGAACTAGGAGGAAAAAAGAGCCTCTGAAAGTTCACGCCCAGTCTTCCAGCCATCCAGCTTGACAGAAAGAGGGGAGGGAAGTTTCTTTTGAAATGTAGCTTATCTTTGAAACCTGGGATTTTTTTTTTTCCTTCTCTCATTTTGCCGTGTTTTCTTTATTTAAACACATAGATTTTTACAGCTTTTAGTGATTCTCTCCATGCTTCTGCTGAGTGCCCCCTCCCCTCCGTGTGTGCTAGTACATCTCTTCTCTGTGCGTCTGTCTGGCATCTCATAGCTGCCACTCCAGAGCTCCTCGGGGCCTTTTAAGCTCGCCGCGGGTAGCTGACCTTATCGCCTGAATAAAAATGACTCATTAGAAAGCGTTGGCAGCCTGTCGCACCGGGGGTAACGACAGCAGCCCGCGCTGACACAAAAGAGAGCCTCGGCCGAATAGACGGGACCTGCTGTTTTAGAGCACCGTGGGTTAGCGAGGCTTTGGAGGCAGTACGAGCGGCACAGTTTCCTGTCTCGCACAGACATTGTGGTGAAACTGTCAGCCATTTTGGAGGATCACACTCAGCATGCACTACATCCTGAATGGGCAGCCCCTGCTGTTTTAGAGGACTGTGGGTTAGAGAGTCTGGGCTTATTTTGGGGCCAGACATGTGCCACACTTTTCAGCCTTACTCAGGCGCTGTTGTGAAAGTATCAGCCATTTTGGAGAGTGCGGTGATGAAACGATCATAAGAAATGATGCAAAGCTGGAAGCGATTACTGGATTAGCTTGCTTGTTTGCTCGATTGACAGAAAATTTATAAATAGAAATCCATAAAACTGTTGTGATGAGCTGAGTAAAAAAAAAAAAGGCAAATATTTGCTGCTTTCAGCCTCTCTGACATGAGAATGCATTACTTTCTTTGGACTGGCAGATCTTATTCATCACAATGTCAGAAAGCCTAAAAAAAATAAAATCTTTGCAGATTATTTTTGTCAATACACTATTGACTTAATGTTATTTCAGATCTGATGGAAAGCGTGGCATCTGGTCACAATCAAATCAAGCAGCCTTTTGCCCCTACATTGGGTATCTCTCCATCCCCAACCTCTCTCCCTCTCCTCCGTCACTGTGTGGCAGCAGTGGCTATCTGTTTTAGAGGGGGGGTGTGGCAGCCTGTCAATCAGCAGTGTGTGGCAGTCTGATCTCCCCGCCCACCCCAGCCTTCTCCCTGTCCATAACCGGCAATCATGCCATCTCCCCAGCCACTTTACCTTTTGCTGTTGGCAGCCATCCGTCTCTGTGTCCATCACACTTCCTGCCACTCGTGCTCCTTCCCTGCATTATTTAGCAAATGGCATTATGCCCCTCTGCATCCCAGCTTCCGCTCATTAATCCACGCATCACAGCCACATTCTTCCTCTTTTCTCTTCCCTGTCTCCCTCCATCCGTTTGTCCTTCCGTTTGTCTCTTCCCCCAACGCAGGGTTTCATTACACATCAATAGGACTCTGGTTACTGCCTTCTCCACAAGCTCCTGTCTCCTCTCTCCCGCCTGCTGCTCAATCTCCTCAATTATGTATCTCCACGCCCACAGTCCCCTTTTCTCCCACAGCTTCTTTCATCTGTCTCTGCTCTTTCTCACCATCTACCTCTTTTTCCATTTTGTCCTTCCTGTACTCTACCCCATCTGTCTTAACTATCTACACTATCTGTCACCCTAACCCTCTCACCCCCCCCCCTTTCCCATTCTTCCTCCATTGCCACCCTCCCATCCTTTCCTTGTTTCCCACCCTTCATCTCCTCTTCTCCCGAATTGTCAAAGCTACCTCTCCGTAGCTACGTCCCTGCCTCGCTATCTCTCTACACCCCCACCCACCCTTTCCTTTCCTCCCTCTCCATTTCCCTGAGTGCCATTCGATGGAGGAATTGGCTGCTGGCCAAATTCCAGGAGGCGCTGAAGAGAGGGCTTCCTGTTTGCCCATTTCTTCGACTTTCCCCTCTTTTATTTTTTTTTTCTTCCCGTCTGTCTGCCCATCTCACGACTTGTTGTTCCTACCCATTTTAATGCACATCATGCCCTTTCCTTCAGCTCTCACTTTGCTGCCACTCCACTGTCTGTCTGCATTTCCCATGCTGCCACCGGCTTGCATGGCCAGACCGGCAGCCGTGGCAGCTGAAGCGCTGTGTGGGACCTCTCTCTCTCTCCTATTCTCGCTCTGGTGATAACATGCCGGACAGAAGAGGACAGATGAAGGTATACCAGCACAGAGAGGAGGCCTGAGGTAGCGATTAAAAAGAATCGCAGTAGCTTGGAAGAAGGCGAGTTTAGATATCAAGTGAGGCAGAGAGATCGTGTCTTTTCTGCCCTTGTATGCTCTCTTCCCACAACGGTTCAAGCCATGATAGCGTCCCTTCTTTGCCTTTGATGCTTTAGAGTTATAGCCTTGAACAGCACAAAGCAGATGCCATGTTACCGAAATGCACATAGTTGTAAGCTTTTGTTCTGGCTTGTGGTAAGTGTCAAGCTGTGTTATGAGGTCCAATTTTAGAAGGAAGAGCAATATATTTGGGGCTATTTCAAATCATCTTGCCAGGCATTCAATTTTGGTATGTGCTTCTACTCTAAAAAGAAAAAACGTCTGGGAAGGCGTTTTCCTCAAATAAAGCTGCCCATCATTTCTTTTTACTTTATTCCACACTTTAATTGTATACAGGCATGGCAGGCTACTTGAATAAACAGCATAATATAGAATTTTAGGAAGTCACTAAACAGATTACTCCCATATGTCTGCTAACGCAGAAACAAGTGAGAATTTCTTCATAGCTGTATTTAAGGTCTTTATTGGGTTCTCTCGTCTATGTACCATTTCTTTGATTTTTCCACATAAAGCTTGAGTTCATGTATTCTTCTTTGTGCTTGTAAGGGCAACATTCTGCCCCCGGTTGTCTTTTCCATGGCATGACTGCAGCTATGGCTCTACTTATTACTGCAGCTCACACACTCCTCTCAGCCCCGCGTTATGCCGCGTTACGCTGCGTACCTCTGCTCGCTGCCTCGTGTCCTCTCGAGACGTCGAGGTGAACGCAGCGCGGCGATGGGCTTAGTTAAGCATGCCTAAATCTGATTAGACCCCACCTCCTTCCCCATAGGACCAGCTAATGGAATGTCACACTGGTATGGTCCTCCGCAGCTCCAGGGGCTTGAGCTTAGGATCCAGTTCCTTTCTTCCTGCCACGCTTGCCCATTTCCAGCCCTCATCTTTCCCAAGATGCTCAGCTCTGTCCCTCAGATGGGCACTCAAGTGCAACCAGCATATGTTGAACAACTCTTTGGAGGAATAGTGGGGGTGGGGGTGGGGAGCGATAGATGCGGGGAAAAGCCGGAGAGGGGCTGGTGAAATGGGCCTCTGCATGTTTGTTTGTGTTCTGTGGGGACATCACGCGTCAGTCATTTTCTGAGCACAATTAAAGT
Organism: Pterophyllum scalare; assembly: GCA_024447675.2. Classification (NCBI taxonomy): domain Eukaryota; kingdom Metazoa; phylum Chordata; class Actinopteri; order Cichliformes; family Cichlidae; genus Pterophyllum; species Pterophyllum scalare. The sequence goes on from JAMQGT020013465.1 coordinate 14,470, forward strand.
TAATGAGCTATTTCTGTGTTTGCTCTGATGTGAGTCCCCCTGTCCAGAAGTTGTAATGAGACTCTTTCCGTTTTCATATCACTTCCCCCAAATTTCTGCAAAAATTAGTTTTCATGCCAGCATATTAAGTTCTGAAAGACGTCTCAATTTGCTTAAATATTTGGAATTTATCCTAAATGAGGATGAAGGAAATATTTGATTGAATTAACGTGATGTTTTTATCTTACTTTTCATAAAATGGCACTTTTACTGAAAGGAGGAAACTTCAAAGGACTCGATTCATTTAGGGAGTATGAATGTCAGCCTTTCGTGCCAACTGAGACATTTTAAGGCAGTGATTCACCCCGGGCCTATAGACTTAGAGGCTCTCCAGCAGCAACATATAAAGCATTGGCAGCAATGCGATGGCCTTACTCATCGCAGTGGTCTTTGTTAACGTTACGACCGCAACGATGTGTCTGATGACTGTACCTCCCCAGTCAGGTGCCGACCTGCCTTGCGTGTGTGAGCAAACCCAACAGCCCGGTTGTTTATGCAGTAATGAGAAAGTGTCACCGTGTGTGTGTGTGTTCATTCAGCCCAAAGCACATTTATAAATCTCAGTTAAATCATATGTTTGAAAACTCCTTTTTTTTTTTTTTTTTACCTGCTCACTCAGTATCATCCTGTCTCCTACATTATCATTTGATCTCACCACCCCGCTTCGAGTCCGATCTCTCTCAGATGATACAACGCCCGGGCTTGTTCAGCAGTTGTGTCTTTGCGAACAGTATATCATTCAAGTTGCCACATCTTCTAACCCATCCTCTGCGGTAATTCTAATAATTTGTTTTCTTTTTGACACCCACTATTAGGTGGGTGCAGGGTGAGTGGCGCGCTCTCCAGAAATCATCAGTCAAAAGGAATTTGCTGGGGAAAACTTAAGAGTTATTCAGCGAGAGGGAAAGTGACAAACCAGTGGGGGGAGAGTTGTTGCTTATTTATTTATTTATTTATTTTAGGGAATGAAAGAGTTTATGATGGCAGAGTTCTTGTTAAACAACCCCCTGTGAGACTGAGTGTTCAGTGAGTCATTATTGCTCTTTTCAAAAAAAGAGGAAAAAAAAAAAACCAGAATGTGAATAATTTAACAACCTGCCATGCCAAAGTCCACTCAGGCACAAATGCTTGTCAAAAGAGGTCAAATTTGATGAATTATCCCCAGTGTCAAATGTTTGATTGCGGCATTGCTTTACTCACTGAGATAAATCTTCAGCTTTCAGCCCTGCAAAGTGACACTTGAGTTGGCAGGGGAAGTACATTTTTAAACATGTTACTGCCCCTCTGTCTCCAGTTGGTTGCTCTCTTTGGCAGCGCCTTCCTTTTTCTAATGACCCTGAAAAGCTTTAAACTTGTCCAGTTGCTTCCCTGATAAGCTAGCCCATTCACGCTCTATTGTTAATTCAGACGAGCCCGTGTACACGTTCCAGCGATTGCAAGAACTGCACACGAGGAAACCAGGTCTTGTGATATCTATTTAATTTGGTTGTCTGCCTTAATTACCATTGACTTCAACTCCTCCGTTTGACCTAATTTGAATTCTCTGTGCCTGTTGTTGCTTTTGATTTAAGAATCTGTCTGGGGGCTTATTTTGTTTTGTGTGAGTTGCTCGCTAAATATTTAATTAGGGCTCTGTCAATTGGGCTCACCGAGAATGTCAAGCCCAGCAATAACCCTCTCTCCGAATGCCTTTAGGTTGTTTATCAAAAGTCTTTGTCAGAGGGCAAGCATCGCATATTGTATGTCAAAGGCAACAACAGCTGCTCTTGGGGAAATGTCGATAAGAAGGGGGCTTCAGTACCTTTCTCTCCAAAGCTGGCCAGGGGGCAATTATTGGTGTTTTTATAGTGGTTTAGAACTTTCTCCTATATTTCCTTCTTATGGTTTTAGAAAGATTTGGATTTTCTATTTATATGATTTATCCTTTATTAACCACCTTATAATGTGTGTGGTTTTGTTTCCTTTTTCCTGTTGTATAAAAGTTTTCTTTCAATTCAGATATTTTTAATTTAATCATTTATATTTTTTAATGGCTTTTTAAGTAGGTTCATATAAGATTCTGTGGCGCAAAATTTAAACACCACCCCTCAGTTGCGCTTTTTCCAGCTTATGGCCATAAAAGTACCGCCCCAGGTATTGCCAGGAGCAATGGTTGACTCCAAAGCACATGGTCAACCAGTCATGGTTTCTGCCTCATTGGCAGGTGCGGGTGTGTGTGTGGGGGGATATACATGTTGTTTTCTATAGCTATAGTTATACTTGTCTGTAATATGTTGTGCGATGACACTTAGGAAGGATCATCACACAACATGTGTGTCGGGGAAGCAATAAAAGTTGTTCTTTATACTACAAGTGTCATAGGATTTAACAACTTTGGATCCTGTTCGAAACTACCCCCATGATGCTGCAAAAGATGCGGCATTATGAGGTTTGAAGTCCTGTATGTGAGTATATTTAAAAAAAAAAAAAAAAAAAAAAAATCTTGCTCCAGCGTTACCAGTGACTGCAGGTATGTCTGGCTCGGGTGTATTTGCACAGTTGAGATGTTTGAGTAATTTGTGCTCTCTTTGTGTTCGTCCCCCTTTTTGCCATTTCTTTTCCTGTGCACCACACTGTCAGATGAAGTACCGTAATTGTATCAAAAGGCACATTTACCACCGCATCAATTCAAAGATGACAACAAAAGTCTTTATTAACACCGTCAGATGAAAACTCTGATTATTCCCTGGAGACTCGAGATGTATCTTAATAAATACAGCGTCCTTGGAATGGTTAATTGACAAAGAACCATTTCATACATATGGAGGGAGAAGGTTTGAAAATGTGCGCTGGCCAGGCTGTAACCATTTCCTTTTTTTTCAGGTTCCCTAGCCAATGGGCAGCTGAATGGACCGGGGTCAAAGGGAAGCCACAAAGAAGATGGGTCGTTGCGCCGTCAGGGCCTGGATGGAAGCAGCGAATACTGCGAGGATGGTCCTGCAAAAAAGAGGTAAATGATGTGTGTGTGTGTGTGTGTGTGTGTGTGTGTGTGTGGAAGGGAACTGTGAGAAGTTGAGAATATGCTGTTCACACAGGGTATAAATTGTAAGTGCAGCTGAGTTGTGTTGACGTTCCTCAGCTCTGAGGTTTCATAAGTTGCCACATGATACCAGCTACTTTTGAGCTCTCTCCATTGTTTTCTAGACACATGCTTCATCTTCCCCTTTCTCTCATCTGCTCTTTCTTTCCATAATTTATTCAATCTTTCTCCCCATGCCGCCCCTGTAATATGCCGTTACAACATCCCTGGCAAAAATCGGTTCAAAATGTTTCAGTGCAACATTGTTCATTGCGCTGATTTATGAACTTGCTGTGTGTGCACTCTTTGTCATATTTTCTTTCTCCCCTGACTTGGCTTCTCCCCTTTTTCCCTTCAAGTGTGTGCAGTAAAGTGTCTAGAGAGGAACAAGTTGAGCTCTGTGACAGTAGTGTAAATATTATCAGCCTTTAAATGATGCTGAGGTATTTAATGAGACCCCCCCCCCAAAAAAAAATCTTTTAATGCAAATACAGTTTCAGTCATTTATAATTAGCCACTTAAAAGAATGTTTCCATGCATTTCCAAATGTGGAATTGCTGAGTACAAAAAAAGCTGTTAATTTCCGGCCAGCATCATTTTATTATGAAGGCATTTATGTAATGCGTGAATTATTGAAAATGATTATGTCTGTGGAAAAACAGTCATTTTCAGAGAGATTGGTTTAAACAAACAAAACACTGCTCTCGAAGGCAAATATTCTGGTGAAAAATGATGTAATGATCTTTGGAGAATGCTTTTAATGCATTCAGCATGAAAAAAAGGGTTTGAAATCTCTCGCTGAAATAAGATTACAATAAACCAAACGCTATAGTGTTAAGCAGATTTACAGTGGCTGGTGTGTGCCTCGAATCTTAGGTTTTTTTTTCCCCCTCTGCCTCAACAACACATCCGCACACAGATAACATCATGCATTCCTCCTCCTCATATTTCTGTGTCCAAAAGCAGCAGCCATAAAGCTTTTTTATTTATACTTTTATTCTCGAGCTGACAGCTACTGTCGATGGCAGGTGTGACTGTGAGTAAGAGCTCATGCCTGCTCTGTGTGTGTGTGTGTGTGTGTGTGTGTGTGGTTTTGTTCTGCCTCTGGTTCCTCACACGCATTGACACGGCGTCCAAGCATCAGTGTAAAGCTGGAGGCGGAGTCTGTGGGCTGGACAGCAGCAGATGTCCTTCTGTAATGAGCAGCCCATACAGGCTCCATTCACTGCGCGTCAAGCACCTGCCTAAGTCCTCCTAGCTGTCATTCGATACTGTAACCTCAAAATCTCACTCTGGTGATTACAAGCTTTCATCTACCTGGATTTGAAGCAGGTGGCCTCTGGGCCAACTTTACAAGATAAAAGTATAAAAGAAAGAAAGCAGTGCTCCTTTTTTTTTCTTTTCTTTTTTCTTATCCAATCAGTTCGATTATTCATTTTATTTGCATGGACATTTTACCAGAGATGGGGCGTGGAAGTGATTTTAAATTTTGGAATCAATCAAGATCTGGATCTGGATATTTGTTTGGAAGGGTTTGCAAGATGGAGCAGAATTTTGTCTAAAACAAAACAAAAAATGTCAAATTGAAATATGAAAAATTGTGAGACATTTTTTTGATGTTCCCAAGAAAGTGTCACACTAATATGAATTCATATGGCTGAATCCATTCACGAGGTTTGAAGGGAGTTTTCAGCCTTGGTGAAGTCATGCGGTCTCGGGCTGCTTGTTTCTGCTAAGAGCCGGACTTGAAGTCAGACACAACAACTGGGATTTAATTGTACAGTCGCAATTGCAGTGTGGCCTGCCTGACCAGGCTATAACCAAAGGATCATGTGGCTTAAATGATAGCATAAATGCTCATCTCTGTAGGAAGAGAAGCACTGAATGAGTCAGTTATAACAGAGAGATTTTCATTTTCTCTTGCTCTGATGGCCTGCAGTGCTCTGTGTTGAGTGGAGTTCAGTTAGAGGCCAGCCTGCTCTGTGGTTTTCATTAGTTCACCACACACATCCACATAGATGCACATAGGCAGACTCTCACACACACACACACACACACACACACACACACACGGTGGGACTAAATGAAGAAAGGCTCTCTATCTGATGCTAATGAAACACAAGCCTAGCCACTACTTGGCAGTGCCTAATGCTCTCTTAAAAAGCTTATTTTGTGTGTGCGCATGTGTGTGTGGTTTATGCTTGAAGGATGACTCCAGTGCCCTGGCAGTGGGTGCCCTGCACTGTTCCTAAACAGGCCTAACTGTGACGATGCCAGGAGCTTTTACACCTGGCACTGGCCAAAACAGCAGGGCGGAGCAGTGTCGTAGCGGCATCCAATGCTGAGTGAAGGAAAAGTTTGTGGAGAGAGGATGAAGGGATTGAGCGTAGACAGAGAGAGGCTGGGTGGAGCCGCGAAGAGGAGTGATAGGAAGAGAGGCAGAGACAGAAGGACAGGTGCGAGTGATTTTTGGCAGGAAGCAGCCCTCTTTAGAAGTCTTTGAGATCAACTCTGTGTTTGCCTTCCCATGCTCCTGAGATTGGTGGGTAGACTGGCAGGACATCCCCTCAAACATGCCAACTCATTGTAGCCCTCTTTTACAAGCTTGACCATATTCTCCAAATGGGGTTCCCTTGCCAAGTTTGAGTTGAGGCGCGCACACACTTAGATTCGCAACCCAGTGCAGTCGCTTTAACGCCACGGTTTACTGACCTAGTTATTTTCCTACACTTCTCTTCCTCTCCCATATTTGACATAGGTCGATAGATGTGTCTTTGCTTGTCAATAACAAAGAGGCTGTTGTTTCATACGAAAAGTCTTACATCCGCCTGTTATACAGGAGCTTCCCCTCAGATAATTACTGCAGTTAGTCATCATCCAATAAATCTGGTTCAGTCCTAAGTGAAATGAGTGAATCGTTCACAAGTATTTGTTTTCTGTTTTAATTTTGTGTTGCCGCTTTCATGGTATACAGTCAAAACTGGATTCCAGTGTGGTTTTCTTTTAAATGACGTGAACAGTATTGTGGCTTGTTTTTGTATGCTTTGGGGTGTGGGTGTGTGTGTGTGTGTGTGTGTGTGTGTGTGTGTGTGTAGGTACGTAGGAAAGCCATTTCTAAGTTTTGCTAAATGTGTTTTTTGTTGTTTTTCTTTCTTGGTATTTGATATTTTTGGAGCCCAGTTTACTTAAGGCAATCAGATTAATGCTATGCTGCCCCGAAAGCAACTTGGTAAATAGTTCAACTGTGTGTGAATGCAAACACAAACTTTTAAGGCAAAAGTTCGGGCAGTGTGTGTGGATCAGAAGTTGAGTACCCCTGTTAGACAGACATCTAAGCTTAATTTTAGTATTCTCTCACTCTTTTTTTTTTCTGCTCCCCTTTTCTCTTTCTCTCTCTTTTTTTTTTTTACTCTCTTTTTACTGCACCCCACTTTTGGCTCTCTTTGAATCTGTTCTCTCTGTTGTCTCAGCCAAGACACACACTCAGCTGCTGCCGCTTGTTTTGTTTCGACTTAATGAATGCCAAGTGTGTACACACAGGCACACAGACACACACACAGACACACACTTGTCTTGTCTACCATAACCAATGCCTCTTGTCAGTGGCGCATAATCACCGTTTCCATTTATGAGGGATTACATGCATGTGCGCACAGGCCTTCATACATATCACACACACACACATTATTTAGATGGTATTGGATAGCGACCTATATGCACCGCAGCATCAAAATGTATTACCAACACCTGATGGATAAATAACAGTGTTCACTCTGTATTTTGCTATTGTGCTGCTGCACCAATAGCACAGATGCAAATATAGTTACAGCATATAAGGCGACGCTGGACAGTTAGTCAGCCTCTCTGGTTTTTTCTGTCAAATTGTGGCTGTGTTTGCCTTTTGAAAATCCCAGCGAAATTTGAAACACAAGGAAATACGATGTCTCTGTTTATTCCATTGCAGTTTAAATGGTCTCTTTTGGTTTTTCTGTCAGTGACTCACCCTGCATTTCGGCGTGTCAGTCTCCAAAATCTCTTCTAAACTCTCTTCTCATTGTCGCTGCCTTGCCGAGGCTTTATGAAAGCCTTCCTTGCCACTGAAATAAATGGCAGAGTGAAGGAGTATTAACCATCCGCCACAGTGCATAATGTCACTCAACACACAAACTGGCTCCCGTAATCACTGTCAAATACTAGTGTAATTGTAGCACAGATTGAGCATATGAAAACTGGTTTGCATGGTCCTCCTTATGGCGTAATACAACAAAATCTAAATACTGCTACTGTTGTAGGCATGAGTACTTGTTTACTGTCAGCACATTAAAAGGAGTGTATGATTTTGATAAGGATATCTAAATTTAGATAAACATGACCTCATATGCAAGATATAGGACTCTTGTGAGATTGAAGCCAGGGCTCAGTTGCAAGTTGTGTATGAAGCGGGGTGGGGTGCAGTGTGTTGACAGAGGTGATCTGCAGCAGAGGGCAGTGAACCATAGACAGGGCCGGTTTTTCATCTCAACCTGGGAATCTTCTGCAAATAGGAAACAAAAGTGGGAGATGGATCATTTGGGAGTAATCTGTGTGTGTGCGTGCGTGCATGCTTAGATCACCATGCTTATGGGTACGTGTCTTTTATAACAGGCTGTTTGTTTTGTTCTGGTAGTGACACAACAGGACACAGCACTTCAAAATTGGTGGTCTACATAGCAGAAAATGCTTGTAATCAAATGTTTACTGTGTGTTTTATCTCCTCAGGTTCTATTGTATTATTGCGACAGTAGTGTAAATTGTATCAGATCTGTGAAGGTCTGCATTATTGAACTTGGGTAATCTCACTGTTGATGGCCAGCTAACACCATGCCTTATATTTAGTAGCCCAAGCTACTGGTCACCCAATCCCATGAAAGAGTTATGGTGGACTACAAGGTCAGAGGTCAAAGGGTTTGAGTTGAACATTTGTTATTAAGTGGTAGCCTCCAGCCACACGGGTCTAGAGACTGGTTGGCAACATCTAGCAACCGCTAGTTGCAAGGGAAAAATGTTTTCCCATAATATGTTGTGGAGGTTGCTAGTAGTTGCTAGGTGTAATTGGTTGCAAAAAACCTCCTTGCGACTGCTTTGGACACTAACAGAACTCTGCGGTTGCGTAAAGTTTGCAGGGAAGACACCAACTTGTCTGCAAACACTGGACAACTACTCCTTGAGTGGTAGCAGTAGTGAAACTAGAACATGCAACACAAAACACAAACAGGGCTTTGGAGGTTTTTGAAATGTGTTCGCTGCAGCAGTGAGGCACAACTTTTACTCTGAAGACAAAAGTTTTTCAAGTTTTACTACTGCATAGCTTGTAGTTGGTGAGAGTTTGCAGACAAATTGATGTCCCCCATGCAAACTATGGGTGACCACGACAATCTGCTACCGACCAAAGCAGTCACAAGAACATTTGTGGCGCAGCAACTTATTTGCAACAGATTTTATCGACTGACTTTTGGCAGCCTCCGGGAACCACTCACCAACCGGTCAGGGAATATACATTTTGCTCCAGCGACAAGAGGTTGCCAGGGAGTTGCTGGCCTGTGTGACTGAGGCCTTAGGAGAGTGGGAGAGCCTGGGTGGCTTTTCAAATCATCCTGCACAATAGACCATGAGTGCCAGCAAAGGAAACATTTAAGTACAAGGTTTCATCTTTATCTTGTTGGCCATGAGGAGGAAAAAGGCAGCAAAGCAAGAAATATGTTATTTAATCTTGTCTGCTGTGTGATCACTCTCAATAAGCTATTGAATCCATTGGTGTTTTGTCAAGGTGGTTATTTCAGTGGCATTTAGCCTAAATGTAATGCCACTCATTCATTCGCTTGTGGCAAAGGGGACAATGGGTGACTTCCATCTGACCTAATATATCATTTATATATTCACAAAGATATCTTGGCTTAATCTATTGTCGAGATGACTTTTGCTTATCACACCATCTCCCCTCTTTTACCCCCCCCCCAAAAAAAACGGGGGGGGGCAAGGTTATATTTAAACGTGCACACAGGCCCTGCTATATCTTTTTATCTCAAATGAATATCAGCCTGTGACTGCTTGAAGCATATAGCCACCACAGCTCCCTAACTGAGAAACACACACCTACTTCAGTAACACTCTTTATTTGTCCTGATGTTGTCACAATGCAGTTAAAGGTTGCAAACAATATGCTGGTATAAGCACCACTATTGTGGTTATTAACGGCCTATTTTTAGTGAACTACTGCTTTGTCCAAGAACGAAAATAGGTGGTAGACTTCAGTTTGCGTATTTGTCTTCATGACAGCTAATGATTGTGTTTGTCGTGCACATGCTCAGTGTTTATGTGACTGGAGTCTATGGGTGGGCTGTTTGTATTTGCGAAGGTCACAGGGTTGACGGGTCAGCTCACTGCAGTACCATCCCTCCCCTAAATGCACAGAGACAGAAAAGCAATAAGCACATGGAGTTAAGTGAGTGTTCACTTAAGACTGTTTATAATGAGCTCTTACAAGTTGGGTATGTCACTCTTGAGATAGTTGCTTCACTAAGGCAAAAATATATCCTTAGTGAATATAAAATTAAAAGCCATTCACTGAATTGAGTCATTATATTTAATGCATGTTTGTTACTCAAAATTAGCCTCAGAATGATCATGACGTTACACTTCATTGCACTACGTGTTAAACTGCTTTTGCGTTACTTCATAACATGTCCTGAAAAGCATCATCATAATTACCAGGACAATATAAACCTTCAGTCACACAAACACACAAATCCCTTTCCTAGTGAAGGCTCACACAAACACCCGTCCTTCAGCCTTTTAAGTGCAAAGCCAACAGCACGAAGCAAAGTTGAAATCTAGCCTAAAGAGGCTTCGAGGTGTTCGCCACAGCGATGCTGCTGTAGAAACACGAATGGGTAGAAATGAAGGCTACAGTGCTGCAAACCTGACTGCTTATCGCTGCTTTATTTGGCTGTTGAAGATCAGGCTCGGGCTGCTGGGCTGGGGTCAGCATGCACTCGGCTTTAACATCACTCCGGGTTCTGGTTCAGCTTTGTGTTGGCGTGCTGTCCGTGCAGATGCTTGCAGAAGTCAACAACTGGATGCGGTTTGGATTTGACATTGTTTTCTTGTCTTTTAGTGTAATAAAAATCAAAGCAATGTCCATATCTCCACTCCTCAGTGTCGCTTTAGACTTTTTCTGCCATACATATCCTCTCACACTCAGGTTCGCGCGCACACACAGGCTAACAATTACAGTGTGATCCCTGTTTTCATTGCATTTTCATGACTGAAAATCTTACGGGCTTAAGGAATTCTTCATATAATCATTTCTGTGTATTTGCATGCCATACAACACAAATTTTCACCAACAATAGCTCAAAGCAGACAAGAGCTGATTAAACGCACACAAAGCTTTACCATTGCCTATAAACATTCATGGAGTTTAAGTACATAAACATGTAAATTTGTGTTGCTTTTGAGTGGATTTTGTCCACTTAAGACACACTCAACACGTGCACACAAACGCACGCTCTCACAGACCCAGCTGCAGTGAGGTGGTATTTTATCAGGACCATGTGGACCATCTGGAGCCAATTAATACATCCCCTAAGGTACAGACTCTGGATCAGTTCTCGTCTCCTCAACCTATAACCTTTTATCAGGGGAGCGAATGCAGAGTCTTGACAGACAGACAGATACTGTGGATAAGAAAGTGTCTCTCCAGATGTGCTCATATTTGTGTGAAAGACTATTAAAAATTAGTACCCAGATTTTCAGTGTCAGTCTTTGTATTCTCTCTCTTTCAAAGTGTGGTTGAGAGTGTGTTTTAGGAACGAACACAGTTAAAATGCAGAATTATTTTCCAAGTAATTGTGCTGTTTTTTGAGGGTTTTTTTTTTGGTTGTTGTTGTTGTTGTTGTTTTTGTGCCCAAAAAACCTTCACAGTATTAAGAGTAGACGATCAGCTCATGTTTCCCTCACCAGCCTCATCCAAATATCTGGTTACAGTGGTGCAACAAAGGTCTGAAAACAAACCGCACGGCCAAAGCTCTGCTGTTAGATTCCCGGCACACACTACAAGGGACGCTGTGTACAGTATGTGACCTCTGGTCCACAGACACACATACCATTTAAGGGCCTTTTTTTTTTTTTTTTTTTTTTTTTAACACGAAACTCCTCAGTCATTCAGATTGGGGCCTTTTTGGTAGAATTCAGAGCATGCTTTAAATTGCCTCTGTGTTTCTGACTCTTCTCCTGATGCTAAAATGAAATAATGCTTGGCTTTACACATATTCATATTTAATATATGCGAAGAATGGAAAGATGCTGAGGCTACAGTGTATTCAACGACTAAAACGTGCACGGGCGACTGCTTTTTCAGCAGTCCTGCTTAATTGGCATTTAACTTCTTTTCTTTTGCATCTATTCTCAGTCTTTTATGCAACAAATGAGTTGATATGCAGTTTAATAAGTCAGCTGGTTTTAGCTCTGTAAAAACAAACAGGCACATTTGCTTAGTCATCGTCTCCCCCCCCCTGCACTCTGCTGATGTGCTGAAGCTGGAGCCAGCTCAGGCTGGAGGTTTCTGTTGTTGCTACACTGCGCGTTATTGAGTTATTGACTGAGTTTGAAGAAGAAACTCAGTTTTTACTGGCTTTTCTCCAGTGGCACAGGTCAGAGATGGGGGTCAGTTGCTGAAGCTCAGAGCCAGTGCATTGCTCTGTGCCATTTTAGCAGGCGGGAAGCTTGCCAGCACCCTCGTAGTCTGACCACACAGAGAAGCCCAGCCATCTTAGAAACTCCCACGGAAATGGCTGTCACTGGAAGGATGTTGATAAGATGGAGACTGAAGAAGAGAGCTTGAAGTCATTCCACGGTTGACTGACAGGGTCCATGTGCTTGTGATGATCTGTGTCAACTGTCCACAGCTGCACTGCTTAAACAGAGTGGAATTCTTTAGGCTGAGTGAAGCACACTAAACTAGCTGTGGCTCATTGTTCTCTGTTCCCTCATCATCACACCCCCCCCCCTCCCTTCGTCATATATGTTAGTGAGATGGTGCTTTATTCTCTTCCTTTCTTCTTCTACTACCTTTTTTCCCCTCTTCTTTTGCCGGATTGCTGGCTGACATGGTCGTCAGATTTTCTCACTGTGCCTCTCTGTGATAATCAATGCTCTCGCGCCTCTGGTGGCATGTGTAATATTAGACATTAGAGCAGCCCTTTGAAGGGTAGACGGCTGGGGGAGGGGGGGGGGTAGCAGGAAGGAATGAAGGGAGGAAGGGATGGATGATAGGTGGATTAGAAAGGGATGAATGAGGACATCCTGCTGTAATCGCTTTGCTTTTTCTGCCGCTATTGGAGCCCAGTTTCCTCTCTTTCCCTCCTCGCGTCTCTCCGGCTCGCCTCTCGCTCTCCATCAATCAGGGCAATCAGTTTAATTTTAACTTGCGTAAGCTTCACTTTCTTTCTGTGGCACCATACCGATGAGAATTCTATAGCTCAACACGCTTGGGAACATGATGTACCCTGACTTCTACACACACACACACACACACACACACAGATGCAGGCTACCCTCCACTGGGCAGGCGGAGGGCTAAATCAGGGGCTCATGTTACCACTCAGCTCTGAGCGGAGTGGCAGCACTCATGAAGTAAAAGAGTTAAGTCACTGCAAATTGTTCCCTTTCTCAGCGTTACCATCCCCGGTCTTTTGGACGCACACGCTCACATCAGCTGTGCTCGAGCCGTTCTCATGCATGTTTGATCATCCGTGACTGCTAAAGAGACGTGATCGGCATTATTCCAGTGGCGAAACTAGCTGGAAATTGGCTGAACTTGTTGCTATAGATGTTTTTCATGCTCTAATTTCCTGGCACCTTTTAATAATGATAATAACACTAATCCTGTTTGGCTGTTTTTTTAGGAAGAGAGCCGCGTGTCATCTTTTAGATAATTACTTGCTAGCTGAAATGTAGTCTTTGCAATAGAAGTGCTATGGTTTTATTTATCTGTCTCCCCCCTCCGCTTTTATGTTCTCTGCGTAACCCTGCATTATCACATCATCGGCGAAGCAGATCTTTTTATTACCTTTTTTATTAGCCATATCTCTGCTGTTGGCAGACCAATAAAAAAGGGAAAGGAGGACTAGAATTGGCAATACACAATTTAGTCCAATTAGTGGGGTATTACTTGTATGTATTTCCAATGATAGTTCACTGGTAGCATAGAGCATCTTTGATGTTAGTTAAAAGGTAACAGATAACGGTGGATCGGGTGAGGAAGACGAGCCTATCTAAAGAGGCTGTGGTTGATTGTCTAGACAGGATGTAGTAAGCACATCACTTTATTAGCTCATCTGTCTCCGTCCGTATTCATTTGCACAACTGCTTGTGTTTTATGTCCGTTGTCATAATCCCTGGTTTTCTCGTTGTCAGTTATTCCCTGCCTCTCTCTTTAAGCTGTTAAATAGGATCCTATTTATATAAGGCTACAGCAATAAAACTTTGCAGGGTTCAGCTTACCTAAGAGGCTTTTATGGAGAGCTCAATCTTCCCTCTGCTTACTATTTAGAAAGTGTTCACAGCACAATATCAATTATAGCAAATGCTGTAATCACATCAAGATGGGACTGTTCATGATATGAAACAAGAGATGGAAACAGTCGTTGGCTTTGCCAAGTTTGGACTCGTGCTTTGGGTAACAGTTTACGGCAAATGCGGCTCTTAGCCTGTATGTTCCAGTGCTCAGATTTAATGTAGTGGCATGTTTCTGGATAAAGTTACTGTGATTGAGTCATCCCTTTTTCATAAACAAACACACACACACACACACACACACACACACACACACTCCTCTGTATCTCACATAATTTAACGTTCCAGTTCTTACTGTCACACAAACGTGGCTTCAGCTTCATTTTATTGCTAACTGTGCAGGTTTTGATTGTGCTTGTAAGCCTTGTGCTTTCCTCAGTTCTTTTCTCAATTTCTCTGTGGGCCCACACTGGTTTTCAGCATCAGCACAACGGTTGTAATATCTCTTGGGTCTGAAGGCAGTGTTGAAAACAGGCTTGCGTGTGACTCAAGTGTGCAAAATCTTCACTTTTCATGTGTTTGACCTAATTGTGCACGTTGCATGTTTCAACAGTCAGAAAATATGCCAACACTGACTAAAGGTATTGATAAACTTGGAGCAGGATAGTTTTGAATTGGATAACTTGGTTCCAGTTCCTTTGTGACACTTCTTCTAAAAGTCCTCTATAGTCTCGCGTGTGTGTTGATTTGTCTTTTGTTCACTTGCTACATGTCAGGTTTTTTTTTCTGCTGTTTTCTTTACTTGTGTATTAACACTTCATTTACCCTTCTGCCCCATGCCTTTTTTCCCCCTTTATATTTTCATATTTTGCATGTAGATCACAGCCCTTGTGTGACGTGACCCCTGTCCTCAGTGTGGATATCATATATCCAAAAGGTCAAAAGTCATCTTGTTCTTTATAAACATGTTTTTAGGCATTATTAGACAAATTTACATTTGTTCAGGTGCTAAATTGATGACGGTTGCCTTTAATGGCTGGACAGATGTGGATGGAAAGTGCAAAGTGATTGGTTGGAAGAGACACACAAAGCAGTGATACTAGTAGCGTATTTGATAGTCATGCTCTTTGTTGAGTAGCAATTAATAATAATGGTACCTCCTGTAGGAAAATGACTTTTAAAGAAATATAAAAATTAAGGGGTATTATAATTCCTTGTATTTAGTGAAAAGGCTAACCTCTTCGTGCCACATTTATTTAAGCACTAAAAGTCTTAAAACTTGCTAATTTAAAGCCAATTAGGTTCAGTTTAAATTAAGAACTCTTATGTGTTAATGAACTTAATCTTATGAAAAGCCAGACTGATGAGAGTTCATGTTGTTTACTGCTTGTTGGTAAACAAACCGCAATTTTATTCCTCACACCTTGCCTCCAAATCTAGGGCTTTGTGTGAGCAATCATCTCTCAATTTCCCACATATTGAGCTTACTCCCCTGTCAGGGCAGGAAATTGACACGTTTTGACTCAGCTCTGTTCTCTGATTGGAGTGTAATCGGAGCTCTGCACCTTTCAGTGGCTATGCCAAATGCATTGTGGGTGTTCTCCAGACATGATCCTATCTACCCTTACCTCAGTCCAGTCCGCAGCAAATTGACAAATAATACCAGGATATCGCATTGCTTCTATTACTACTCGACACTTACAGTGTAGCTCCCGCACAGATACACACACACACACACACACACACACACACACACACACACACTGCAGCGCTAATCGATTGAGGCCACTTGACGGTTCACGTGGGCCCCTGACAGTCTACGACTTTTACACTTTGTGCGTGTACAAGCGTGTGCCCGCATTTTAAGTGTGTGCGGAAAGGGAGTGTCTGCGTCCACGTGTGCGCGTGTCGTGCATGGAGGAGGCAGTGTGACAAGCAAGCCCATTGCTTTCTCCGAGACATCTACCTCTTTAATATTCTGCTCTTACCATCGCCTCCGCTGGCACACACTGTGAAATAAAGACAGAAAAGAGACAAGCAGAGAGAAAAATGAGAGAGACATCTCAAAGGCTTTGTGCATCACAGAGGAAAGCACGTACAATGTAGCGACAGAAGGGGGGGTAATAAAATGGTGGGAAGTGAGGGGGAGACAGAAGAAAAAGGGGGAAAAAAATTAAGAGACTGAAAGATGGGGAGATGAAGGAAGTTGTTGCCTGTTAGCATGTGATTGTTTTGGCACACTGTTCCTGTGTAGTTGGTTATTATCAGCTGCCACTGACAGCAGAGGCTCTGCCTTATATGCTGCTTCATTTTTTTTTTCTTTTCAATAGTGCTCAACGGGAATGAAAAAAGGAACTCCTACCACGTGTGAAAACATAAGTCTGCTCATGTAAATGCAGACATTTGAATACACCCACACAGTCAGTGAATGGACAAGTCATCTACTAAATGTGTGCTAGCTGCAGATCAGAGCGATCATGATGGGTTCACTCCCATTCGCTGACCAAACACACACACATGCATACACAGGGTAATCAATTCTTCACCGGAGGGTAATTGTTTCGGTAAACCTCCCTACAGTGAAACAATAGCCAGTGGACCACAGTAATAAAAAAATTATGAGAGTGGGTTTGCAGGTATGCAAAAGAGCCACATTGTGTTTTTAGTCAGCTGCAGACTGAGCTGCATGGGGTTAAATGTTATGCTCATAATTCTGTGTGTACGTGCGGAGGATGTAAAATTATTTGCGTGTAAATCCTGTGGTATTAACTTTCACATGAACCAAGCATCTAACCTGTTGTTTTCTTCCCCCTCAGGCCACGGCTCCAGGCCCAGAGGGAAGTTTGCCCAGTCGCAGCCCAACTCGCCCAGCACTACGCCCATCAAAGTGGCCGACCCAGGCGGCCTGAATGCCGGCCTATCCACGGTGCCATCCACATCCCTCTCATCCCTGTCCTCTTCATCCCTGTCCTCCTCCATCCAGGACCTGTCCAGGCGCAAGCCCAAGACGGAGGACTTTCTCACCTTCCTCTGCCTCAGAGGTAAGACACAGCAGAGTGGAGCAGATGGAGACATAATTACATGCATGCCTACAACCCGCGGCGGAGCAGGAGGGATGTTGTTTAACAAGAAGGCTGCAGATATGATATTAGAGGTTTTTATTCGGGTCCAGGACTGAGGTCTATACTAGAAAGAGATGCTACATATTAATTATTATAACACTGGAATGCGTTTTCCTGTTGTTTGGCTCTGTGCACATAAAGATATGTATATAAGCAACCCTGGGGAGCTTAGGATAGGTTTTGTTAAGTCAGGTTTTGATCGCCCTCCTCCCACTCATACACACATACAAAACCCTTCACGCATGCTGCATCTAACTGCATACTTGCCCATGGCTAAGATTATCCTGTATTTCATCAGCTTACACATCTCCCCCTCCCACCTTTCAACAACTGCCTGTCTCTTTAACACCCTGCCTGTCACCCTCTACTACAGCAGCTGTTCATACATGGAGTACTCACACACACCCTGCACTACAAACTCTGCACAGGTTCATTGACACAATGTAACACTTTTGATGTCAAATGAACTGGAAAAGCCATGGCAGAGCAATTAGCAGCCAAATTAGTTTTGTTTTGTGTGTGTGTGTGTGTGTGTGCGCGCGCACAGCTGCTCTTTGGCTCATACAGCAGCATTGATTATTGAGTTTCTTGTAAACTATTTGGGTTGAAAACAGCCCGCAGTACCTGATTACACCCCCATAAACTGAGTGGTGCAGTCACTCAAAGTAGCCCAGACACCCTCGACCGTCAAGGTTACTAAACAGCTCTTGTTCTTTTTTCCTAGTGAGTTAATGAAGGGCTCATGTTACTTATGATCTATGCTCGGCTGGCCGGGATGCAGAGTGGGTTAGTCCTCTGCCAGGACGCTGCAAAAAGTTTTTGTTCTGCCACAGCTATGAATTGCAGTTTAAGGCCAGGGTTAGGAGACCCAAACCTATAAATCCTCTATAAAAATCTGCAATTTTACCTTGCAGAGCTCTGCAAGAGTATGCAAGATTTTAAGATTTCAAGGCAGATATGATCTTTAATCAGTGAGAAATAATCATGGCTCCATATAGAGGCAGCTTGACAGTCTCAAGCTTTATCTGATGCATGCGTACTCTGTAAATTGCTCCCTATTTACATGGTAATGTACATGCTGATGACTACAAAAACGGCTAACTCTACTATAGCTCTTGTCTGGATGCTGTATGATATGACAGTGACTCTCTGTGAGGGGAGAGGGAATGACACATTCATCCAGGGCCCAAATATTTCAAATGTTAGGGCCATTCTCTCAAACAACCTTGGTTGTGACTTCTATTTGCCATCTTCCTTTTATCCTTTGTTGAACATCTCACCCACCCTTTTTCTTTAACAGGTCCTCACAACCAGAATGAATTCCTTTGAAAGATAGAAACGCCTTGCTGCAGATTAATTTGCCGTTATCATTATTAACCTCTGCCCATCCCACAAAACTCCGCTCAAGACTCAGGAGGGGGAAAATTTAGATTAAAGTCTGTTGGGGCATAGTGGCTATATGTTCCTGTTCTGAGGAGAATACTCCTATTATGGAATGTCATTTTAACCTTACAGGGCTCATTCAATAACGTGTAATTGGAGGTTGCTAAAATGGACTCGAGCCTTCTGTGTGATGAGCCTTGATTTACATATATAGGCCATGATGTTACATAGGCTAATGATGCAGTGTCCCATATACTTTGAAGCTGAAATTAGTCTCCTCACTTGGCGCTAAGCTAACGCCATCTCTCGCACATGAGGAGTTGTAGTCTAATGAAGCGTAGGTGACTTGTTCTGACTCAGTTTTGCCGCTGCCGGTCTTCATAATTAAGGTTTGAATTGGTGTTTTGCGAGCTGATTTCCAGCAAGTGTTTAGCAGGGCTTGCTGCACTCCGCTGTGCTGCAATGTTAATTTTAGAGCTAGGCTGCTCAGCTAACGATTGAACAGTTTTCCACAGGCTTTTTTCTTTTTTTTCCACGCTGCCGCTCCCTGTTTTGCCACTGTATTTATAGACCCAGTTTGGCTCTTCGTGCGCGTGCGTGCAGCTGTGTGTGTATTTGTGCTCTATCCATGCTGTGAGGATGACATTTTCCTTTGCAGGGCTTCTTCTGCTCCGTTTTCCCCTTGGCCTCTCATGTGACCCATATGCAGGGACCCTTACCAAGAGAGGGACATGGGAGAATGTCAGCAGAGCCCCTGAGGTTGTGTGTGTGTGTGTGTGTGTGCGTGCGTGTGTGTGTGCGCGAATCCACATCAACCACTGATTGTGGCCTGTCCTGCTTATCTCCTGTGTGTTCTCATATCATTTTCTCTGCATACTTGTGTGTGTGTGTGTCTCTACCTGCACAAAGCGTCCAGGGTATATGGCCCACGAGGACATCTGTGTTAGCCTGGTTAATCTTTTCAAAGGGACTCAAGTCTTTGATATCGTCTGAAAGCCTCAGTCCCCTTTAAGATTCTGATACATGTCTCTGGTGATCTGACCATCACACACATTAGGCTCCTTCATGTCAGCTACCAAAATGTCTGACAGATCAGATTATTAACTTTTTTTTTTTAATAGGTCGTAACGGGCATTAAGTGACATTTCTCCATCGGTGGTGATTTCTGGGGTGTGACCCAGGTCAAACGTTCAGTGTGTAAACACACATTTGCACCCCCACCCCCACATCCACTGCAGTGTTGTTTGCTTATCTTATCTGGCAAACATTAAGCATCCACCCAAAGGCTTCTATCCATCACTCATTCTGACAGCTACATAAAAGCAGTTAAAAGATGAAAGATTTGAAGCGATAAAGTGAGCGACCCAAAAAAAAAGAAACAAATGTCGTGAAAGCAGGACTCTTGTGTCCGTCTGTATTGTGAAATCGCAGCTAACTTGCTGTTTATGCACCTTGTTATTGACACCATCTTACTCTTGTGGGATTTGTTTTCCCTATGATAATGAATTGGCTGGCTGCTGGTTGGTGGTGGTATTGGTGTTGTTGTATCTGAGGAAAAGTTATTTTTAATTCCTCCGTGGGGGAGCAGGGGTGCTGGGATTATTCTGATGCAACGTGGGAGTAACTGGACGGGGAAATAACAACGCAACAACAACAACAACAAAGATTTCTGTCTACTGTATAGAAGGATGCACAACATGTATGCTCACCACCCACACTGTCTTGGGCCTATGTTCTGTGCGTGTTTATCCTGCTGTTCGCCTCTTTCTCCTGCAAACACATACACCCTAGCACACAAGCCAGAGTGTGCAGTCCTTGCCCGTGTTCTCAAAATGGTGTTTATGTGTGGTCCAGGCCTGTACTTGGGCTGTTTATATCCATGGAGAAAGCCATTTGGGTGGTAGCCAGACAGTCTGCCTCTGGCCTTGTCTGCCTGTTGTAACCTGGAGTGTAGTACTGATGGCTGCAGGGCGAGGGCAACACTGAGGAGAGCAGAGTGAAGCTGCACCTTATAAAGTGTTCATTTTAAATGGAGATGCTCACTATAGCACAGTCCAAGCCAGAATGATTTTTGGGATGGTTTTGATTGGTATTGTTTGCTTTCTGACCTTTAAAATGCTTGCTATTTAAAAACTTAACAACTATTATTATTTATTTAATGTTCATGTAATATTTGAATAGTATCAAGCATAATTAACACACAACAGCATTGATAACCAAAGCTAACTTGCAATTGCCCATTCTTTATCACACACAAATAACAAATACAGCAGAGACTGTATAACACAAACTCAGCAATAACCGTCTACACTGAAAGCACAAAAATATGGAACTTAACGAGAAAATGCAAGCAAAGCAGTACAAACAGTAAGGCAGTAAAGTACCACAGGGAGTGTAGAATGATCCCAGTAAGGGCCCAGTTTAAGTTCTGCAGGTGATTTTTGTACAAATCTTAAACTGTTGGATGCTCCACATGTTAGCCCAAACTCTGAGGAGCCTGTGTTTATAGAAGGGTTTAAGTAACTTGAATGAAACGATCAGCGCCCGAAATCTTTTTTTTTTTTTTTTTTTTTAAAGAAAAAGGTGGCAATGATTTCACTTTGCTTAGTAGCAGAGCCGGCGACCACGTACATATGCCGTGTTGCGGCGCAGGTTCGAGTCCCGGCCTGTCGCCAATATGCCCGCGTGTCTTCCCCCCGTATATTTCCCCCATTTCCTGTCTCTCTCTACTACGAATAAAGCCACTGTGGCCTAAAAAAGAAAAGCCAGTGATTTCACCTTATCATTCTCCTGGTTAAAAATATTTAAATGCTTATTGATTGTGGGCTGCACAAGGAATCATATTTTAATCCCGATCACGATTTTGGCTTCCCATGACCGATATTGTAAATGTGTGCTCTGCCAATAGAACACAAAGCAAACATAAACCAAGCGCTCCCTAAATCACTGCCTGACACATCTGCCTGTGCCAATCACAGCTGTTCCCTGCACCGCACAGCTTTAAGTTTCCTGGACTAGTCTGGGCGAGGAACGCTACGTTAAAAGACAGATATACAACAGATAGCAGGCTGTCATAACAAAAATCAAACGTTTGGCACAGCAGAAGGCGAAGGGCTTGTTCATCGAAGCGGATCATCACCCGTTGTTTGGAAATACTTGGATTTAGGGCAAGCGATGTTAATAAATCACATGCAATGAGTTCTGTAGAGTTGGGTCTGTGCTGCAAACCGACACAACTAACTTATTCAACTACCAGAAAACTGCAGTACAATGAATGCATGAAGGCCAAGAAAAACAACACGGTGGTTGCTAACGTGAATCTTCCGTCAACCCAGACGTGCTTCAGCGTATCCGTGCAGCTCACAAAGATGCACTGAAATCACCAACGCAGTCGCATTTGGCCAGAGATAAATGACCAGTACTGAGTACTGAAGACTTCAGGGGAAAGGTCAACATACTGGACGAAAGCTGTTGTGTCCTTGGAAAGTTATTTTTTTTCCAAAGTGGCAAAACCTGTGCTGTATGCAAAGCCTTACAGTAGAAAAAGGGAGTGATCTCACAGCTGCCAGGCACTTTGCTACAAGCTTTAGTCACAGCCATCATGCAGGTACAAGGAAAGAAGAAGTGAGACTTTATGTTTTACTTCTGGGAAATGCACTTAGGCGCGTTATTTGTCTGCAAAGATGTTTTAGTTAATGGGAATGTAGAAAATGTGAAAGTGAAAGCAGTGGCCTGTTGTTTAAGTTTTGGTGCAGTATTTTTAATTTATGTCTGTTCCCCCCCCCTGTGAGAGATGCTCTGAAGGTGAATACATAGGACAAATTTTATTTTGTTGCAAAGGTTTGTACATAAATAGGAATATAGCACAACACGAAAGCACATCAGCACGTTTATGTGAGAGTGCAGTAAAGACTTTTGCTACTAAAATTAATGAATAATCATAATAAGTTGTGATTTCAGCATCAATCAAAATATTCACAATAAGCATTTTGGCCATAATCATACTGCCGTGCTTGATTGCATTTTATTCATAAGAGGTTTTGTCGTGGTAGATGCTGCTTTTGGAGCCTTGCTCACCACTTTAATGTGCTTATTAAATTTCTGGTGGGAATCTGGTACAGGATTGTGATGTCTTGCTTGTGAAGCCTGAATAACATGTTACCTGCTAATCTTTAGATTGAACCCGTTAGCTTTTGTTGAAGACCAAGCCCCAGAGGGTACGGTTTTCTAAATGTTGAGTGCGTCACGTCCATTTTCAAACCGTGCCGATGGGCTGTAAATGATATGACAGCTGTTTGAGTACTTTCATCTTTCATGTGATGCATTTTGAGACAATTTACTTCAGTGAGGAACACACACACACACACACACAGAGTATACACAGAACCAAAGATGAGGTAAACGATTAGGGAGTAAATTAATAACTGTGCACACACACACACACACACTATTGCAAATGGCTCTCTTACATAAGACTCGTGGTTTTTTTTTTGTTTTTTTTGTAATTTCCTGTGTGTGTATGTGTGTGTGGGTGTCTGTGCGTGTGTGTGTGCGCGCCACAGCAGCGTTTAGCTCTTTGCCCTGTGGGCTTTCTCCTCTGCCTGCCAGCCTCGGTGTGGTGCCTCTCCTCAGGTTCAGTGAGGCCAATCCCTCTGCTCTGCTTACATAACCTCCCAGCTCTGACCTAGTGAACCAAAGACCTCAGAGTCTCTATACGTGATTATACATGTGAAACAACCATGGAGTGTTCACATCTGGGTTTTTTTTTAAAAATGGACAGCTAGTTCTAATAGAGACACTCAGGATCTTTATCTTTGTGGCTAGATTGTTAGATTTAATAATGTTTGTATGTGTGTGTGTGTTTTGCCAGAAGATGTTTGCCAAACTACAAGCACGTTTTTCACTCGTGGGAAAAAGAATTCAAGTCTGACAGCTACTCATGTGTTTTAAGTGCATTGCGGCTGTGACAGCTGTAGTTCCTTCAGGGATAATGCACCTTTCTCTCCTCCAAATGTATGATTGCTGTTCCGTTTAAGACTGGAAACACTATGCTTGTATATATTTGTGACTTTCTGTTCACTAATGACTTTGTGGAGGAGTTCCTCATGCAGCGCTCACTGAGTCTGCTTTTTTCTTCTAAAGGCAGAGCTGCTGTTTGTGGAGTTAATGGTTTAGCTGACATAAAGGAATGTCAATTGGAGATGTAATTCCTAATCCTTTTTCCTCAAGGAGAACGATGAAGAGTCTTGGCAGAGCGCAGCGCTCGTAACTTCTCACCAGAGAACCCGTGTTTGCCTCCTTTTCCTACCTCCTCTTAAAAACAATGTTCATACTTCCTCAACACATATTCAGCACTTACGACTAAGTCAGCACAACCACATGTCCCCATGGCAGCTAAACCCTCCTGACTGACTATTTAAATTGTCCTCATTGTTTCAATTCCAGTTGAGGGGACAAAAGAAGGGTAGCCAGAGAATGGAGGGTTTATAATTATGCCCCCCACCCAAGAGCCCTGTTAAAAATGACAATCCTAATAGACTCTTTCAGACCTAATTATGATTTGTCTGTGGCAGGAATGAGGTGGATGAAAAACTGGTGTAATTGGGGGATTGGGCACATGCCCTGTTGGAGATCTTGGGGAAGGAATGAGCGGTGTTTTTGTCACCTTGTGTGCATGTGTGAGTGCGTGCATAACTCTGTGTGTACAATTTTTAGGCACTGATGGATGAGGGCTATAAATTTCTGGTATCAGCTCCGGAAGTATTGTTGCCACTGCTGTAGTCAGGATGCCCACGGTCAGTACTGGATCACTGAGTGTGTTTGGCAGACTCGGTCTGTGTAATTGTCTCTCTTTCCTCCTTCTCCACTATCCAAAATCCTAGACAGTATTATTTTGGGGATCTTGAATAAATTAGGCCCCAGTCACACAGGCCTAAAGACTAGCAACCACCAGTCGCAAGGGGAACATGTATTCCCCAACCAGTTGTGTGACTGAGGCCTTAGAGGAGTCACTTGCATGGTTGTTGTATCGTGATTGTTGTGTAAAGCTGGCATTAAGCCTCTCTTCTATAGTTTGTGCTCGCTTCCTTATTTCCAGCACATCATCACAGCGAAATATGTGGTAAGCATGATAGTTTTAAAATAAAGGCGCTAAAGTTACTGTAAAAATCCTGCATTTAAAATGCTGATGGTGGAATATTTCACAGAAATCTCTTGAGTTCTGTTTGGTAACATTAGTTATTTTTAGACAAAGCTTTATTTAGTCGTTTTCTGTCGGTTTTCTGTTTTCTGGCTCACGATTTGGGCTAAACTGGACCCTTTCAGCATTAAACAGACACCCCATTAAATTGGTGCACATATGGAATGAAATGTTTGTTCACAGCTTATTGTGTTTGTACACTTTCAGTGGTTCATCTCAACTCCCCTGCAACCCAAAAACAAGCGCCCACCCCCATCTTTGCCCTCAGGTGCCCCTGTGGTCTGTTGCCACTGGCCTTATGACCCCTGCTTAGGGCAGTAAATTACAACCATTTAGCTAATGAAGCAAGTCATTAGAAGCTGATTGGGCCGGTGTGCGAGTCGCCTCAGAGCGTTTGTTTGGTCTGTGAGGAGCGTTTGCTCTGTCGCCAAGATAAACGAGGTGTGTGTGCGCTCTGCGTTTGTTCGTGTCTGTGTGTGTGGCATTAGGGACGTGTGTGTGGCTTTTTGGATCTTGTTGGTTTGTGTGTGCGCTGCAGTCAGCCAACACCAGAGGCCGGATCCAGAGGTTACAAGCCAGAAAACATGTAGCAGAAAAAGTACCACCGCTATTTACTCATAATTGTCTGCATCCTACTTCATATGCTCGAGAAACCGCAACATAAGTGCACTCTGGACATGTGTTCTCTTCGCTTCTTACTTTAATCGGTTGGAGTGTGCGTGCTGATATTCACATGCAGCCTTACTGTATGGATGAATGCAAAGACCATATTTAACTATGCAGAACAGATGCTTCATGCCTGTCAGACCTCTTTATGAAGTTAAAGAGAGCAGATAAAGCAACAATTTTCAGGGAATCTGCTGCTACTACAGACCCCCCCCCCCCGCTCTCTAAGGGGATAATTAGAAACTGGCAGAGATGCTGTGTAAAAAGTACGATCCAAAGCACAACAAGATTTATTATTACCAGGCTTTAGTTTGTGTTTGGAAAGCTTTGATATGTGTGTGCTATTTAAACCGAGTTTTCAAAATAAATGTAACGTGACATGTGCTAACCACATGTCCTCTTACTGGCCAATAATAGTCACTGCACTTTAAAATGAAAATTAATCTACGTTTAAAGATGTAGCATATGCTCCAGAAAAGGAAGTTGGGAAATTTGGGATAACAATTTCAGTGGGTCTGGTTCTTTTTTGTTCTCCAGAGCAAAAAGGATTCTGTCAAATCTATGTCAGTGTAAGTTGTTGGTTTACAGCAATCTGAGGCATATTATTTACTCATTTTACTCTGCAGCGATGGTTGCTTATAGTGGAATTCCCCGGGATGTAACAATTGAGCGGTATGCCGTTGGAAAAGCCCAGTCTTAGTCAGGGTGTCATTTAAACAGAGCGTATACTCTCACCTACACACAAAAATATTTAATGCGTCCACATGGCTTATCTTGTGAATGCATTTTGTCTACATTGCATAGAGAAAAACTTTATTTATCCCAGAAGCTGGAAAGTTGCTGTGTTGGAGAAGCCAAATCATGAAAAACAACTTTAAGTAATTCAATATATAACAAAATAGCACAGTTTTTTGTTGTTGTTTTTTTAAATAGACAAAAGAGGAGCTCAATTAAAAAGAAGAAAAAGAAACGGATACAGTTTTGTGCAAAAGTCTTGAGCCACCCCTTGTTTCTTTGTTTTTTTGCTTCCAAGGAGCCAGATTTTCTTGTCATTTTTAAAGTGGTCTTGAGTAATAGCTTCTCCAGGCTTTCTGACACACAGTTTGACAGGCATGAAATAGTACTTTTGTTTTAACAAGGCGATTCCCAAAGACCTATCAACTGAAAACCTGGCAAATCTTAGCAGTGTGTAGTATGTCCTTAAAAAAAAATGTGTGGAAACTGGACAAGTGGAGGACAAAAGAAGTGTCCTGCCTTAAAAAAAATATATCTATAGCAGATAAACAGTGTCTGAAAGTCATGTCCTTAAGAAATGGGGAAAAATCCAGCAAAGGCCTGACACAGGGCCTGGGAGCTGTATCTAGACCTTCAGTTGATCTATTGTTCACTGGAGCCTCATCAGAAATGGTCTCAGTGGAAGGGTGGCTCAATGGAAGCCACCCTAAGGAATAGAAGCAGGGTGAAAAGGCTGATGTATGCCAAATTACACAAGAGCTGGACTGATAATCAGTGGCAACAGGTCTGATGGAGTGATGAATGCAAATTTTTTACATATTTGATTCAAATCATCATCATTAATATGTATGAAGGAGGCCAGGAGAGAGGTACAACAGTGAGTGTCTACAGCCATCTGTTTGGAGGCTCGGTCATGGTTTGGGCTTCCATTTCAGCCAGTGGTCTTGGAGATCTTGTCAAAACTGATGGAATTATGAATACAGAAAAGCCCCATCAGATTTTGATCCACCATGCAATACAATCTGGAAAGCATGTGATTGGCAGTGGCTTCATTTTTCACCATGACAATGATCCCAAACACACTGTCAATGCAGTAAAAGCATACCTGTATTAAAAAAACACAATGGAACACTATCAGTCATGGACTGGCCTCCCCAGAGCCCGGACATCAACATTATTGAAGCAGTCTGGGATCATCCTAGAACAGAAGGCAGCCAACATCCAAAGAAGAGCTTTGGAAGTCCCTCAAGTAGCCATATGTTGTCTTATTAATGTATTACATGCATAACATTTAAAATAGTCTTACATATATTAAGTATATTCTCCAAAAACAAGTGTTCTAATCAAATAATAATAATAAATAATAATTTTTGATTCACTATATAAGTGTAAGTGTAGGCCCGTAGTTAAAGGCAGGCTGTTTGAATTCAGTCTGTTTTTCATTGGATTAAGATTATTGTAATTGGTGTATAGTCACACATTACCCTCCATTAATGCCCTTCAAACACAGAAGCCCCTAAGAAGGGTAATAAAAACCGCAGTGGTTGCTCATGCTATGTAATCGATTGAGTCATAAAAGACTAACAACTCAGTAAAAATCCATGGTTTCCTGATCACAGCCAGATTTAATTAAAGCTGTGAGAATGTTGCATAACCACACATTCAACCATTTAGTTATAAAATTACAAAGCCTAATTCTGTGAGTTGAAAATTTGTTTTAAATTTAAAGTGCGCTCTTCTTTTCTAGCCGCTCGAGGTCACTCGCCTATGTCACATACACAGGTGTTTGGTACTCGGGAGCGGTTTATTCCAATAAACCGTGAAGAATAGGATGCTCACTGTCCGTACTGGGATTCAGAGTTGTAGATTATAGCGGTGAAAGCGGATACGATGCTTTGGCATTCAGGTGATGTCAAGCCTTTTCCGCCGTGTTTTGCT
This sequence comes from Pterophyllum scalare, assembly GCA_024447675.2. NCBI lineage: Eukaryota > Metazoa > Chordata > Actinopteri > Cichliformes > Cichlidae > Pterophyllum > Pterophyllum scalare. Next base: position 42,164 of record JAMQGT020013465.1, read on the forward strand.
CTTAAATGCAATCCCATCTTCAAAAACTGAAAATATTTAGTTTTTCTTTCTGGATCCAGTTTGAGGCCTCATGCAGTAAACTGCAAGAAGTCCAAAGTGGTTTCTCACTGCGTCTCTGTGTTAACAGACATTACTACTGTTACACTCTACGTGCTTCCCTTACAGTCTTTATATTCCTGCATGTGTATGACTGAACCAGCTGTTTGCACGCTGATTTACGAGTACAACATTATGAGACTTAACACCATAGCTTTGGGCTTTATGACCTTTTTGTGAGAGCGATTGTATGTCTGCATTAAGCTAACTGAGGTAACATTATAGGCAGCCCACTGCCGAACACCATACTGAGTTCGGTTTCTCAGATGTCAATGAAAGTGATTGAGTGTGACAGAAAAAAGGAAAGAAAAAGAAAGTTGGTTTTCTTCTCCAGTAGAGTCGGAGATTGACAGTAATCCTGTTTGGAGGAGTGAAAGCGACAGATTTGGGATTAGTTCAGTTGCTAGAGCAAAAGAGAGAGAGGGGGCTCTTTGGTTTCTAAAGTAACTCTTCTACGGAGTTGGATATGTACATTATATATTTCTCAATAAAACTGTCACCATCAAGAGCCTCTGCGGAAAGACGGCTTGTTGCGTACTCGCGGCGCTCTGGCTTTGCTTCCAGCTATCAATAAAATTGTTGCTAGTCATCTCCCTCCCTTTCCCCTCGCGCTGCGTGACAGCGTATGAATCTGTTGCTAGAACCACAGCAGCTGTTATCGACGTCTTCGCCCTGCTGAGAACTTTACGAGAAGAAAACCATAAACAAAGGTCAGCTAACCAAATGTCCAGGCCAGTGTATAAATGACAGTTTCATAAATGAAGCCGATAACATGCGATCTAATAAGCTGTTGAATGTATCGAGGGGGTTTTGCCTGATTTAGACTAAATAATAATCCTGTTAATCTGTTATCATTTTGACATTGTGCTGTACATTTCCTTAATTGTGTTTGTGCTTTTCTCTGTGAGACAGTCTGTGACAATGGCGCTGCTTTGTGCAGAGCAGTTTACAAAGCATCAATAGGCCACCAACTGGGATAATAACAGATGAAAAACAGCAGCACAATCCCCATTATTCTTAAACCCCTGAGCAACTTCTATTTTTGCAATAATATTTCACCACTCACATGCTGATGTCGATTCGTTTTGCAACGTCTGAGATTAGAATGCACCTGGGGGTCTGTGAGGCGTATTGTGTTGAAACAGCACAGTAGCTCGGTGATAGACTCAACTTCCGGTAAAGCAGTATTTATTTTTTTTAGTGTTTTTATGATTTTAAGTTGTAATTATTTTTCCTCCGCCTTTTCCTTTCTCACACTCCTTTCTCCTCCCATTACTAACCTCTTTCCTCCTCCCCTCTGTGCTCAGGTTCATCTGCCTTGCCCAGTAATATGGCCTACTTCGGAAGCTCACAGGAGGAGGAGGACCTGGAGGAAGACGATGAAGAGGAGGAGGAGGAGGTGAGGAACGGAGGAGGTGCACACTCTGTGGGAAGTAGCAGCCAAGCCTCGGCCTCTTCCTGCCACTCGACACCCCGCAAGGGCAAGCTCCCCGGCAGGCAGCCGCTTAATGGGCACGGTAAGGACGGCGTCAGGGCTCGAAACAAAGCACGCCATGTCTCCTGTCTTGACGCGCTGAATGAGGCAGTGTTTTCTGTTGGTCTAATGTGCTACGAAGACCCCGATGAGAGGAGTTAATGGAGGAGGGAACAGGAAAAATAAAAGTGGTGCTGTGAGATGAAACCAGGGAAGGGAGGAAAAGATGGGACACTGCGGGGGGGGGGATGGATGAAGAAAGGGAGAGGTGGAGGATGTGCCTCTGCAATATCTACAGAGAAATGGAAAGCTCTATATTTGGGGGGGGGGAGAAAAAAATCAGTGAATGCAGGAGCACAGAGTGATTCGTGTGACAAAAGACAGATTTTTATAGTTCGTGTCAGGAGTATGTTTGTGTGCGTACCTCGCGGTGTGCATGCGAGCGATTTTCTACGTACTCTTGTTTTCCACCGCAGAGGAGGGGGAAGTCACATGGGGATAGTGGAGTGGCGCATCAACTCTTTCCACCCCAATTAACACTTAGCTTACTAAGCCCTAACAAGGTGTTTATGCACACACTGCAACAGCTGGCCGGGGCCCTCGATACACAAACGCAGCACAGTTACAGCATGCCCCCTGGGGCAAATAGACATTTGGATGAATACACATACAGAGTTGTGCAAAACACTGCAAAAATGTTACATAGAAATCTTCAAATTAACAAGTGGTCTTCTTATATTTTCCAGTAGCAGTTGAACGCGTGTTTCAGAAACCTGCTGACACAGAAGAATTTTTTTTTTCAGCGATCAATCATTGATAAATACACTCTACCCTTAGCGATTCTAAGATATAGCAGATTTGAAAGAATCCATAAATGGCCCTTGTCCACTATTTATTTTTTACAACATTATTAACATTAATTATTTTTAACATATTCTGTACCACATCATGTTTCACATCCACCTTGAAGCCCCCCCCCCCAAAAAGCATTAGCGATAAGATTCTAACCTCGAGGCCCTCTCTTAAAGACTTTCCAGATATAAAATCCCTTTGGCCAGGAGTTTCCAAACAAGGACCAGATATCTAGTTTCACACTTCCACCATCCCTGACTTATACTCCCTCCTAAGTCTGTAAAAGTAGCGCCAGAAAGGATTTAAAGGTGAACGCTTTGCTCAGCTTTTTCTCCTCCCACCCCTCCCTCCATCCTCTCAAGTGGAATGTGAAAGAGGAGAGAGACGACTGGTAGGATTAAGAGAAAGATGGAGAGAGGTTCGTTGATTTACTAACATTGAACTCTGTGAATTTTTTGCGCTGCCTTTGTGTTGCTCGCTGGCAAGCGGGGGCCGGCCACCGGTGTTCTCCTATCTCCACAGACGCCCCCCCCCCCATCCTTTTTATAACATCTGTAGCTGCAGCTTTAAACAAACTATACTGTGTGTGGCACTTATAAGTAGCACGCACAGTAGGATAGTGAAACCTGTTTGAACAGACCCAGGCTTGTTCTGTGCAGGAGGACAGCTTATTCTGCTTTCTTATCTCATATTCAAACACTGTTTGCAAAGCACCTTGGCGCCTTCACTGTGATATGCTAAATAAATAGATAAGGGGTAAATAGGTAGATAAACTTTGCAAGGGACGCTCTAGATGAGGGGGTTAAGGACACCAAAACAGGCATTTTGTGTGCACGCATAGGTGTGCGCACACAGTCGACAGTGGGTCATTGCTTTGGCGTTAACAGTGCTTAAGCTCATGGAGAAAAACACACTCACACCTCAGTACATTTTGTGGCATTACGTTTGGTGTCAAACGTGACACTTTAATATGCAGCTCGGGCCACTCTCCAGCAGGAGGACAGTTATATGGGCTCTTAGGGAGGTGGAGAGAGGAAAAAGGGGTGGGGGTGGTGGGCGGGGTGGTGAGGAAAAAAGGCAAAATTGAAATGGTGAAGTGGAGAGAGAGACATTTTGAACTGGGAGGTAAAGAGACAGGAAAGGCCCGACATTGTAGGCCATTCATCAGGCGCCGTCTCCCCATTTCTGCCTCTCTCTCGGCCGTGTGCCATGTTGACACAGCTAAATTAAACAGCTTTTATTGGGCTCCGCTTCTAGCTTAGCGCACTTCTCAAAATGTCAGGATTTCTCTCATTTTTCATTGAGCTGCACACATGCAGCGTAACAAGCACGCACACGTTCGCATATGTCAACATGTACTGTTGCTTTAAAAAAAAAAACTTCACATACAGATCAACTAACAATGCAGGGAAGAGTGCCTTGCCTTTCACAATATACGTGCACCACACTGTGTACGTTGAGCAATGCACGTGTTCACGCTGTAGCTGATTTTAAGACTCTGTAAAACTTTTAAATTGAGCCTCATAAAAGCTGAAGAGAGAGCCATTCAGTGTATGTTAATTGCCTCTCTCCTCTTGGGCTCGACTTAGCATCACATCTGGGGGGGTTTGTGCAGCACAAGTTTATTTTGAACAGGTTCATTGACACGTAGTACAAAGGTGTTTTCATGCACACTTTAAATCATGCATATTTTACTGATTGGGGCCTATAGGTTTGCCAAAACCCTGTCACCTCAATGTTTGTGTAGGTTTTTCTATGTGGTCGTGGTGGTTTAGTCCCCTGTCGGTAAAACCCATTCTGCTTTTTGGCACAGGTAGATGGTATCGTACAGTATATATATATTAGTGTCTGTACTTTTGGAACTTTCCACATTCTGTGCAGTTATATTTAATTTGTTTATTTGCTTTTGGCTTGTGCACACTTGAAATTTCTACTCCAAAATTTCAGAGATCTGTTTTTTCTCTTCTCTTCATTCTGATTTTCTTTGACGCATAAGAAAACATGGATGTTGGAAGCCAGCTAATGTTGTGATGACATAATAATTAAAATTAAGAATCACAAAACCAAATCACCTGATTCTCCCCCCCCAGTTTTTCACAGCCACAGTAAAACGGGGACCAGAGAGAGTCCGAGGCCCAAGGCGGGTACTCACGGCCGGGATGCGCCTGCCCCGCCGCTGCCACCCCCTCCACCTCCACCTCCGCCCCTCCTGAGAGAGCGCAGCGAGCGGGCGGAGGCACGGGAGCATGCGAGGGAGCAGCAGGCCTTGGCCAGCAGTCGAGGCTCAGCCAACGGCCTGCCACCGAGGAGAGCTTCTGAGGACCTACGCAAGCAGGTAGTGTGTGGCTCAGTGTTGGACTTTCATTAATGTGTCAAATGTAAGAATACTGATTGGCACATAGAAAGGAGACAGGAAAGGGGTGGAAATATTTCTATAGATTGCCAACAAGGGCCTGGAAAATGTGGCAGTAGCATTGTGGAAAGTGTTCATTTGGCTATTTATACTCATTTGATATTAAACTTACCCATCCGCCACCTTTTTTTTTCCTGCTTACTGTGGTTTCTCCTAACTGCTCCTGTGCTGTATTTCTCTACCCTTCTACTGTATACTGAGATTTCAGTGCCAGTTTGCTACTTTGCATTGCTTTCTTTACACCCCCCCCCTACTTTGCTTTCTTCCTTCCAGATCCTGTCTTATTATTTCTCCCACTTTTAATTCATCTCCTCTGCTCTCCTCTCTTATCCTGTCTTCTCATCCATCCATTGTGTCTGGGAGAGTAATGATTGTGTTTGGGCCTGCTGCGACTGCAGCTATATTTAGTAGTGCTGGCTAGGGGCTGTGAAATCCTGCCTGCCTCTCCATGGCACTTAGCAGGTTTCAAGGAACCCCACGAAGTGAAGGAGGAAAAGCATGAAGAGAGAGGCTGGAGATGGCTTCAGTTTGAGAAGTGGCATTCTTCTGACCACATTAGCTAATTAAAAGCAGGTGACTGCTGAGGCTCCGCATTCGATTGGCTTTCCTCTCTGGCTCCTCCTTTCTTCTTCTTTTTCAGCTTCTTTCCTGACGCTTTAAAATGCCAGCCTTTATTTGGCGGTGGTGTTTTCTCGTTGTTGCACGGTGCTGCCGCCGATGTAAACACAGACATGTGCTTCAGGTTTTTAAAGTGGCTGGAATTGTCCAGTAAAACCAACAAGGAATCTCAATGAGAGTGACTGCCTGCCAAGACAAACTTCAGCCTCACTTATCCACCAGTCTTTGTTCTACTGTTCTTCCTCTGCTCTCTCTCTTTCAGTTCCACACGCTGCTAGCACCCGGTGTGATTCTTTTGACTTCTCTCACACAGTGTATTTTGGTTTTCCTCCTCATGTACAGCATTCAGCATTTCTCTCTCTCTGTCTTTTACCTCTTAAAAAAAAAAAAAAAAACATTTTCATGCTCCACTTTCTCTCTCTCTGCTCCTGTGTCAGACAGATCTTGCCCTTGACAAACATGGTTCCAGTCATTTGGGAAGATTGGAACCCTCGCCCCCCCTTATAATTCAGTTCAGGGTGATTCTCCCTAATTTAATAGCAGTCTGTATGTATCTTTTTTATAAAAACAATATGACTCCATCCATTTTAATTACCAAAAAACAAAAAGCTGCACATAGCAGCACGTGGGGGTATGCACGGCACACCGTTTAGCTGACTCTGCATCATTTGGGAGAAGACTCTCTTATTAGTTTATCCTCAGTCAACCTCCCTGAATGCATCTACACACCGTGAGATTTCAGCAGTCTTATAAGGTCATTATAAGCCACACTGTGCAACATTAATATAATAATGCTAGGGCATCAAGTCTGATGCATGCAGATTGCACTTTTGAATATCGAATCAGGCTGTTCCTCCATTCTTTATTTCCATTGCCCATATTACCATGTTGCATTAATCAGGGCATCATTTCAAGCTACATTGTTTCGAGCAAGTTCCTAGCAAGGTTAGTAGACTGTACGTTGTTAGTGCGGGCTATAGTGACCTTTCTCCAGCTGCTTAAAAATCAGCTCGCCCAGGCCTGGATTGCATCGCATTGCATTGCAAGCCAGAGGAAATGGAAGACTTAAGTCAGATTTATGCCTCACTTTTAAGGTGTTCTGGTGGTTGCATCATAAATCACTTCAGCATAGGACTCAGTTTATAGTTCAGAATAGGATTTAACCCACCGGTTCTCAATGCATCACCCTAACATTTGATTGATACGTCGTACGCTGTGTGCCATGCACTCCCTGTCACTCCTGGTGATGGTTTCTAGCCTTTTATTCAACACTGTCTTTGCTTTGAACATCCATAAACATCAGAAAACACACAAAATTGCTAAATCTCACTAGTCACTGTCAGCATGTGTGTGTCATCCAAATGCACACACACACTTTTAACCAGTGATTAGACCACACTGAGTAAAAAAAACAAACAGAAAACATGACATGGTTTAAGTGTTTGACGACCACAATAATCTTGCACGCAGGGCCGCATTTGCTGCCTATCCTCTGTCTCCTTTCTTCTGTGAGTCAGCAAAGCTCTGCAAGGGTTAAACTTTCTGCTACCTTATTCTATCCTCTGGCTGGCCTCCTCGTGCTGTCTGTCTCCCCACCCCCACCCCTCCCTGCCTTCTCATGGCCTGCTCATGCAGATATTGTGTGTTAAAAATCTTCCTGGCAGGCCTCAGCTGGGCTATAGCAACACATGATGTCATCTAGACCCACCTCCTCCCTCCCTCTCCTTCCCACTCACGTGCGAATGAACAGTCTCCCTCTGGCTGCCTGCCTACCCCTGTGTGTGTGTGTGTGTGTGTGTGTGTGTGTGTGCATGTTTGTTTTCTATTTCCCCCCCACATTTAGCTTTATTGTCTTTCTTATTCTGTTCATCGTCCTTTTCATTTCCTTTCAAATTCTCTTTCTGCCAGTCGCTATGAGACGTGAACTTTTCTTTCTTTCCGTTTGCATCCTTCTCTTGTATTCTCCGTTGTCATCACTCTCATGCCTTCCTCCTTTTCCACCACATCAAATAATTGAAGGGAGAAAAGTGAGGGAGATCTGCTAACACAACCCCCCCCCCATCAGCCCCTCTTTAAGAGAGGCGGTCCTCTGAGCCCTCTTGTGGCAGGAAGTGGTCATGACAGACTGTTACTGAGTCACTTTGTCAGCAAAAGTTGCTGGATAAAGATATTAGATATTCAGACAGCTGTTTCTGCATCGTTGCCAGGGTAAATAATCTGCTGCATGAAATTTGCCTTATTTTTTTTTATTGTTTTAGTAGACAAACTGGAGCTTGTGAGAGTTCTTAAATAATCTTTCTTTTTTTAAAAATATACTACATATTACATTTCTCCTGAAAACTGTTTAACGGGCAGACTTACTTATCCACTCCTATCGCTGCTGCATTCTGTTCAGTATCTCTTTCACCTCTCTCCTCTCCTCCCCTCACCCCTTCTATCCTCCCTCTTCCTTGTCACCCTGTTTTGTTTTGGGGTTTTTTTTGGGTGAGGGGGTGGGGGTTTCTTTCCATTGTGAGAAGGAGCGTCTGCGTGTGTGCTGAGCAGGGAGTGATTGACGGAGGCAGGGTTAGGTTTCAGTTCCCCCTTATCTTTTAATGGCCTGGTCTTTGTGTCGGCCCCCCGCCACCTGAGACAAACACAATACAATACATGCATGCGCGCATACACACACACAAACACACACAAGTGTGACACGAGAGCCCTTCAAAGGCGGACCTGTCAATGGACCGGCTGTCACCTCCCTCCTGTGGCGCCCTGGCTGTGATTGATAACTCCATCTCTCCCATCCTCCCTCTTTTCTTGCTCACGGGGTTCACTTCCAGCTCATCTAAACAGACAGACACCACAGAATGACAGCAATAAAATACAGATGCACTTTGTTTTTCATGTTTTCATGAAACCAGTAATGTGCTAAGTACAAATGTGACTGCCCGTGCTTTGAATGCATGACTTTGAAGTTGGGAAAGAAAGGCATCCATAATCATATTGGCTTTCATTCGAAAAAGCTTTTGCTACCTAATCACGATCTCCAGCTCACTAATTCATACAAACAAAGGCCACAAATGCAACAGCCAGCTGATCCGAGCACAGTCGAGCGTAAAAACGTGTGATCCCCAACTTGTTGCAACATTAAAACAAGATTATTTTTCAACTGCATTGTCATATTATCTTAGTAGGCTCACGGTCTTAAAAAAAAAAAATCATGTCAGCTGGGGTCTGGTGAAAAGGAATGAGACGCTCTTTGCAGCTTTTAAGGTGGGAAGAGGACGATGAGAGGAAATCGTTTTCTTAAATGTGTGTACAGAGGAAATGCGTTTGGAAGAAATGAGAGGCAGGAAATGAAGTGATGGAGAGAAAACTGAATGAAAGCAGAGTAAAAAAAAAAAAAAAAAAGTGGACACATCAGAAAGAGCCATACTGTAAAGCTGACGCTAATGGGAAAACAGACCCAAAAAACACAGTGGATTTTAACGTGTACTCAGCCAGCTGTAGAGCTCTTTGAACTGAGGGGAGAGGGTGGCTGTGTTTCTTCCCACAGCTGCATCCCTGTAAGCTAGCAGTGGAACTAGACACTCACATCTACAGCTGGGGTTTAAAGACTTAACACACATATGTGCTCAATACACACTCACTTGCTTCCTTTCTCCATCTTGCACATTAAAACACCTTAAGTCATAATGCAAAAACTGAATTATGGCATTTAAGGAAAGCCATAGCCAATAAAAGGCTATTTTTATATGTCCGGATGGGATTTTATTTCCAGTGACCCCACCTACTACCTCATACTGTCCAGCCATCTGCTAGTAGAAATCAAAGAGCCATCCCTGCTTTCCATTTCATGGCTGCCATCTCTCTCTCTCTCTCTCTCTTTTTTTTTTTACCCTATACTCGAGCTAAACTGTTGTTGATCTCAGGATGTAGTGGCTTTGGTTTTGGTTTACACATATCCTTTTCTAAATCTCAGCCATTGTGTTGACAGCAGTTTGAGTTGCAGTTTGCAAAAGTGCAGTGCATTTGAAAGTATAGTAATCTAGACAGTTGATTGGCTCCCTAATGAATAGTGAAGGTTTCCACAAATAGCTTTGGTCTGACCAGCCAAATGTTTTACTGCACAGCTAGCATCTGAATGTTTGGCCTCTCCGTAGAGGAGTGTGGGTGCGCCCACGCCCCGTGCATGTGTTGGCTTGTACTTTCTGATAATTTTATTTTCTGTGTGTGGGTGCATTTTGGGAAAATCATTTTATACTATCTTGGCTGTAATAGTATTTTTAACAATGAAAGGAATGTGACCTAACCAGCAGCGGGATCTTTTCAGATTTAAGCTCGGTCAGTACACCACCCACTTTTGTTTCTGCTTCCCTTTTTCTAAAACCGATTTAGTCACATCATTGTTTTAAAATGGTTCATTCTGTGTGTCTAACATGTCTCATCTGTCTCTCCCCGCTTTTTGTGTGTATCTCAGGTCTCTAAAGTAAACGGGCTGACACGGGCGGGCTCGGCACAAGCTGTCAGTGGTGCCAAAAAGAGCCGCGACTTCCGACTGCCCTCCAAAACTGTGAAGAAGTACACAGCCACCGTGTCCAAGGGCCACGTCACCTACACCAAAGCCAAACAGAAAGAACTGGGCAAGAAAACCAAACTCAACAGCAGCAACAAACACAACAGCGCCGCCACGGCACCATCGTCAGCGAACAATCACAATCAGCACAGCCAGCCAGCAGCCAGCAACGGGCTGGCCAACTCAGGAAAAGCAGCGGCACCAGCCCACCACAGCAATGCAAAAACCCGCAAACAGGTGCTACTATCCAACGGGCTGCACAATGTGGCTGCCAGCGGCCGTCCAAACGGCAGGCTAAATGGGCAGCGGCACAACACCATGGCCAAGGAGGATGGGCAGAAACCGTGCCAGCAGGGCCAGGGGGAGTGCCAAGGTCGAGAAGGACTGCGCAACTCCAAGCGGCGTCTGGAGGTGGTGCTCAACTCCGTGGGGACGGGGGTTGTTGAGCAAAAAGCCAAAACACCTGGCACTGAGGCCAAGAAGGCCAAGCTCCAGTCCACTCCTTTGGAGACCCGCAGCAGCAGCAAGAAGGTGGCCAATCAAGAGAAAGCTACCACGCAAAACACCTCACCTACCACTCCAATTTCTAATGGACATGAATCAGAAACACCCGCTCCTCCGAAACAAACTCCACCTGTTACCACACCTCCATCTTCTACTCTCCCTGCTCAACAAACCCTGCCTCCTTCTACACCAGCAGCCAATATGGAGCCGGTGAACCAGCGACCTAAGCGGGCATCGGCTGGCAAGCTGATGTTGATACGACAAGCACAGCAGCAGCAGAGCAGGTCTCATGGTCGCAGCTCTTCCTCCCCCTCATTAGGCCAGAATCACTCACCGAACCCCAGTCATGCCAGCACTACCTCAGACCCCCAACAAACCTCTGTTTCCTCCTCCACCTCTTCTCCTCTTACTTCCACCAACAGCCCTGGACAGCTTAAACCAGCAGCATTGCGGACTGCTGACCGTGACAAGGAGTGGGAGCGTGAGAAAGAGCTGACGCGCCAGAAGGAACGCGAGCAAGAGAGGGAGTGGGATCGCCAGCGGAGCAAGTCGGAGGGCTGGGCAGCCTTAGGTGAAGTCCCCGTTTTCCGGCCAGGTCCAAGGGAGTTTCAGGACCCCCTGGTGTACTTGGATGCAGTGAGGGAACAGGCTGAGATGTCTGGCATGTGTCGTGTGGTGCCGCCACCAGACTGGCGACCAGAGTGTAAGCTGAGTGAGGAGATGCGTTTTGTTACACAGGTGCAGAGGGTCCACATGCTGGGCCGGCGCTGGGGCCCCAATGTGCAGCGGCTGGCTTGCATCCGCAAGCACCTTAAATCTCAGGGCATTACCATGGATGAGCCACCGGTCATTGGTAAGTGAAACAGGCAGACACATGTAAATAGGAATGTATCAGTCTAAAGTTGGGTCCAAACTTTTGACTGGTATTGTATGCAAGGCAGTTAAGTTTAGTTTTAATGTCTTTTGCAACACATTTGCAAAAATGCCAGCCTAGAGTACCCACAAACAAGAAGCAGCTGCCTTGCAGTCCACCATTTTCCCCCTTTACAGCTGCTGCTTCTAACTCTTAAAAACTCTCTATCATAACACCACATGTTTTGTTGCTGGCTACAAGAGTGAATGCAAAGGTCTTCACTTACACCTGATATATGGTTGCTATGCTGATTTCAAATGTGGTTTTAGAACAAAAGGATATGGGTGAGACTTACTGTACCTTGCTTGTATAAGCGATCACCAACACTCTCTTTGCGTACGCTTGAAGAATAAATGGTAGGATTTGGCAAAGTGGTTTAGAAAAAGTATTAAAACATGTAACTGACTGATTTCTGTTGCTGGCAGCTACACCTACACTTATAGAATCTGCATTACTGTATGTAACCACTGTTCATTCATTTCATGTTCAAATGGCCAGCTGACCAATCAGAGCAAACTTGGTTTTTCAGGATTGGACCATTAAAGAAACATGAGACATGCTTCAGAGGGTGAAATAAGTGCAACAGGAATATTATAGCATGAGAGGAAAAATATATATGTAATATATATATATATATATATATATATATATATATATATACTTTTTTCCCTTTTTTCTTTACATTAAAACATGTAAAACTGTTGTACCATACACCCAAACTCATTTAAATAAATGTAAATGAGCACATGACCGCGCAAAGTATTTGCAGAATTGTTTTAGTGATGGGCAGTAAGCCACAGGTTTCCTCCTGCAGACTGCCACACAGAACCAGAGCTCACTGTCTAAGGGTGATTTTATTTATGCTTTTTTTTTCCCTATTAGAAATATTATTATCTAACAAGCAGTCAGACAAACACAACCACACTCCTCCCAGTCTGAACATGGCCATCCACAATAGGATAAAATTACAGGAAACAAAATGGCAAATAAGTCCTTTTGCGACTCAAAAGATAAAAGGCACACAGTGTGGTTTATGGCACAAAACTTTTTAAATTCAATTTCTCTGTGCTCCAGAGCACTTACACGCTGTTGTTTTTGGTAATAAGCCAGTAGAAATATGGCAAAAGAGGATGATTTACAGTTGCAAAAACTTTTTGCATCCTCAGTATTCTGCAGTTCAACTGTGATTTGCCTCCCTTGCTCTATAAAACTGTTTACTGTGACACTTACGCGCTTCTTATTGTTTCTGTTGCTTTCACCAGGGCTCTGAGAGCTTCAGCAGCATTTGGCCTGATTTTTATCTTGCGGTTTATAGGCGGCAGTCACAATGTGGAACATCTCAGAAAGGCGCCTGGCGGCCAGGGAAAACAATATTTCTTTCAGATTGCTCCGTCACCTTCCATTTCTCACAATGACATCAGCGTTTTATGAGTATTTAAAAAGCCTCAGGTCAGGCTGGAAATCTGATGTGTGAGCTTTGTGTATGTGCAAATTCTCATATATGCAAACAAGTGGCTGTGGAAGCCCAGTAGTTTTAAACTGGTTGAATTTGTACTATCTGTTGTACAGTGTGTAGCTTTCATATATGGCTGAATACAGATTATGCCGGTGTGAGGATTGTTGGTCTGCGGCTGTTGGCCAGAGAATCCTGGCAGCCAGCAGTCCACAGCAGAGCCAGCCAGGGTATCCCGGTTCCAAATGACTTCCTTTACTGTCCCCAGCAGATCAGTTCTACATTAACAGTAATTTGTGTCTGTGTTTGGCACAATGAGAGTTCAGATCAGTTTTGAAAGGTGGATTGGCTGTTTCAAATAAAATGAACTGGGCAGGAGGAAACGACATTTTTAGCCAAAGGAGCAGATGGCCCGAGATGGCATTCTTCTAGATTAGCTTTGGTTTCTGCATCTTTTAAAAGCCCGAGTTTATATTAGTGAAGACAGACAACTTCTTTATGTACACGCATCATTATTGTATGAGTCAGAATTATGTTATTTCAGATCACTTTTGATTGATTTTTATGTTAGCCTGCGAAGCAAATGTTATGCTGAAAGCACTCCAAAACCACCACTTTCCACTGTTTTTGTATGTAAGCTCATTACTCTTGTTCTCTTCTTATTAAACCTTCTTGTTCTGCTCCCTCTCCATCCAGGTGGCTGTGAAGTGGACCTGTCACGTTTTTTCCAGCTCATCAATGACATGGGCGGCATGCAGCAGGTGATGGACCTGAAGAAGTGGACCAAGCTCGCCGACCTCCTGCGCATCCCCAAGTCTGCGCAGGACCGGCTGGCCAAGCTGCAGGAGGCTTACCTCCAGTATATCCTGTCCTATGACTCGCTCAGTGCCGAGGAGCGCCTCCGGCTGCAGGCTGAGGTGCTGCAGGAGAAAAAGGACCTGGAGTCTCGCCGTGGCCCTCTGGAGGGCCTCGCGGATTCTTCAGCACCTGGCGCTTTCTCGCTGCCACGCTACGAGCCCAAGAATGGGCTCGTAGGTGGGATAGTGGGAGGGGCAACGGGGCACCACCGCACCAATGGAGTGTATCAGCATCTGAAGGAACTGGAGGCTCAGGTCAAAGCGGGCCGGCGCCGGCTCTTCGCTCAGGAAAAACAAGGCAAAGAGGACAGGCAGCTTGGGGAAGAGCAGGAGGAGGAGGACAGGGGTGTTCTTGGTGACCAGCACAAATGTATTTACAAGGTGAGGATGAAGACGACATTTGCTGTTTATGCCACACATTTGAAGCATACAGACAAGAGGCACGTAAGTTTATCTTCTGTTATCATTTATCCATATTTTTTGCTTCTCTTTAAGTCTTTAAGTGCTGTTAACACAGTTTATCCCTTATTGACTTACTGTTTAAAGGTCAGCTCTAAGGCATGGAAACATGTGGGTGTCACTTCCTTACTGCCTTGTTATTATGGCTGCCCTTGCTATTATTTTTATAAAGTTTCCTTCATTTGTTTGCTTGTATTACTTTTTTGGTAGCCATTGTCAAGTTTGTTTTAGTCCTTCGGTCAAAGCTGATGTCCAATGTCTTGTTTATATGGTAAATGTGTGGTTATAGCCATCTTTTCTGGTCTGTTGTCAGTGCCGGAGCGCCTCTCAGAGGTGTCGCTGCTTTGCAGTGAATCGACTAATGTTGCTCACGAGGCTGGCACTTTTTGTAGTGTCACCACTTAATTTGACTATTTCCTCTGTCACTTCTCAAGTTCAAACATGCACCCCGTGTGCTTCTCTCTATATTGTTTCAACAAACTACGACTGGATTTCACTCTGGGACATTGTTGGGGTGGTGTTAACCACACAATTTGAATGCCTATTGATATTCTTACTGTGTCCTTGGCAATTATATCATGCTGTTAACTGCCACAGTTTGTGGTTTGTTTAAGCAACGTTTGAACCTGATTATATGCAGAAATAGTGGGGCCATTGCAAAGGCCTGTGTTTTGCTGGTTAAGTGAGGGGCAGTTTTGGTTTCTTGTTGGATTGTTTAATGTTTCTGTGCAACTGTGCTTGATAAGGTGGTATGTAGAGTTGCTTGTGTATTTGTGGACTACATGAGATGTATTTCCCACTTTCCCAGCCTGCTTGCAGCCATGCTGATTCTGGCTGGCTCAAATGTAGGTCAGAGAAATGGCAGCCCCCAAAACAGCCCTTCCCCTCGCCCCTTCCGCACCCCCCAAAGCCCCGCCTCCTTGAGCTTTCACCACACTTGAGTTCCTTTGGTCCAGCCCTCTCCTCATGGCTTCTCTCCTTCAGCCCATGTCCTTGCTCTTAGCTATTTCCCAGATCTCCAGTCTCATCCCCAGCCCCCTCTTTCTCTCCCTCTTGCCAAACCCTCTGCGTAGCTATTCTACCCCCAGTAGTTTGTGTGCATGTGGAAATTCAACATTTTTTTTTCATACTTCTTCAATTACAAAAATGTGTGCCGTGTGGCTGACTGTGCATTTATTTTGCTGCAGATCCTCGATGAACTGAAACAGTTCTTCTTTTTGTAATTAAAATTACGTTGTTTCTTCACACTGCACAGTACTCCACCCATCTCAAATCTGGATCTCATTTGATTTTTTTTTTCTTCTCTTCCTCTCCTTCCCAATTCCTCTCGGTAACCGAATCCCTCTGTATGACCTCCCGCTGAAGAACTGTCAACAAACCTGACCCCTGAGTTATACAAGTACTGTTCAGTGCACAGTGTCGTGTGAATGGCTGTCACTGTCGTGAAATGGCAGTCTTGTCAAAATATGACTCATCACTTTTCTGCCCAGCTCAGATCTGTGGGCATTATTCATCACAAGTGCCCCCCAGGAGGAGCTTATGTTTCACTTTTTCCATCAAGAGGACAAAGTGCATGTCAAGGGTATAATTAACTGTAATTAGACCAGGAAAAGCTTGGAAAAATGCTGCTACCGAATGACAAAAAGTCTTGTTGGCGCACTACGCTGTAATTTAACTGCATTGTTTCACAACCCTGAAGCTAGTGTAATAATAAAAAGAACTAAGTCTGATACTATTTGCAAACACCTAAGGAGGAAAAAGAAGAAAAGCAAGACAAACTGTCACCGTGAGCATTAAGAATCCACAAGGTCATCTTTCAGGCTTGTCGGCACATCTTCAGGTTTAGAGCTGGCAGATTTATGGTCACCTTCAAAGATTCTCTGTAGCAGGGGCGTCAGTGGGAGAGGGTCAAGTCCAGGGGAGTTGTCTGAGACTAACGGACGGAGCACAGATCCTTGTTGAAACACGCAGTCAGGCGTGCGATCTTTTGTCCATAATCCCCTGTGGTTCCCTCTTGACTCATGCAAACCTGAGGTGGGAGAAAGGAGAATTTGTTGAGGTTTTCTTTAATTTTTAATTCACTTTCCCCCCCTCTGTTACCATAAATATTTACAGTGCACTTTCATCCACCCATCTAAGCATTCTTTGTGATGCTTAATGTCTCTTTGTGATTTGCAGGGGAAATCGGTGTCTTTGACCAACTTCTTCAGGATAGCCCGGAACACCATGACCATGTGCTTTAACAAGGAACCATCGGCTGCTGAGGTTCAGGTAAGCATGCCTTCGCCATCAATCAAATACGTTTATACATTCTCTCCAGCAGTTTCTAATGTTAAACGTGTTTGCTGTAATTACTTTTTTTTTTTTTGATGAAACATTTAGTCATTGCCCTATGAAAACAACATCTTGCTGAATCAAATGTGCAGGCAGATTAAGATCATTTTTAAAAATTTAGTTCAGTTTTCTCATCGATATTGGCTATCAGCATGGCTGACCGTGAGGGACACGTACCCTGTAACCTGTTTCATGCATACTTTGTCTCACCAGTTTTTCTTTTTTTGTTTTTGTTTTTTCCTCCTGCAGCAAGAGTACTGGAGGATTGTGGAGCAGAGAGACTGCCACGTGGCAGTGCATTGTGGGAAGGTGGACACCAGTACACATGGCAGTGGTTTCCCCACAGGAAAGTCAGAGCCATTTTCAAAGTAAGTGTCTCTCATCTGTCTCATGAGTTTGGATAAATTATTCTGCCTGCAGTAGAAGTCTTTACCTGATCACGGGTCAGCTGATGAATTTGGGAGAGGACTCTTTAACAGTGAAACTATCTGCTTCCTCAAAAGTCATGAGGATAGTAACGTGTTCTTCGCCTCCTTTCCTCAGACATGGATGGAACCTCAATGTCCTCCCAAATAACTCTGGATCCATACTGAGGCATCTGGGTGCTGTGCCTGGTGAGAATTGTGTTTTCACTGCACACTTTGTAAATGTTGCTCTGTACTAGAAATTTTTAAATAATTTAACATTGCTAGCGGCATCTTTTCAGGCGACACTGTATGTCTTTGTTTCTGCTGTTAAGCCTGCAGATATTAATGATGTTTCTCTTTCACTTAACCTTCCTGTCTCTACAGGGGTGACCATTCCCTGGCTAAACATTGGCATGGTCTTTTCTACCTCATGCTGGTCTCGAGACCAAAATCGCCTTCCATACATTGATTACTTACACACTGGTGCTGATTGCATTTGGTAAGTATGCACAAAGGTGTTCCCTCAGTATATTTTTGTACAGTAAAAACTTGTAAATATGTTAAAAATCTGTAAAACTAGCTAGGACAACTAATAGAAATGAAAGTCTACGTATGTGCACGCTGATGTTTGTGTGTGTGTGTGTTCCTCGGACAGGTATTCTATCCCTGCTGAGGAGAAGGCTAAGCTGGACAAGGTGGTCCATACACTGCTTCAGGCCAATGGCACGCCAGGACTAGAAATGCTGGAGAAGAATATCATGGTCAGTGTATAAAATATAGCCATATATAATAATTTATATATCAACTGTAAGTAAGTGGTGCTTTTGATCTTAAAACTCTTTAGTCTCTTGGAAATGTAACACTATTTATTCCACTCTTCCAGATTTCTCCAGAGGTGCTGTGCCGCGAAGGCATCAAGGTTTATCGTACTGTCCAGCGGAGTGGCCAGTTTGTGGTCTGCTTCCCCGGTGCCTTTGTCTCTAAAGTGTGCTGTGGCTACAGCGTGTCAGAGACGGTGCACTTTGCCACACCACACTGGATGAACTTGGGTTACCAGGCCGCAAAGGTCAGCATGTAAATCAGGGCCAACAAAGCCGAACCAAAGGACATTTAGATAAATAACGACAGCTTTTACATGACATTTTACATGTGGACTGTAGCTGTTAAAGGTTTAGGTAGAGCTGATTAACACTGAAATGAACTTTAGAACCTTGATTGAGCCAGCATTTTGAACTTGGAGCTGCATGTCTATTTTGCTCTGTGTTTGCGAGTGTGTGAGAGATATCCCGAGTAAAGCTGTGGACAATTGGACTTCATTATAGCTGTAATAGAAGAGAAGAAAATGTTCCCTATTGTCATTATAGGCATTACGGTGATGGAATTCCATATAAATTCAGCAATGCTATCATACCCATAGCCACATCAAGATTACCCTGAAGGGTAATGTGACACTCATAAAATGTGCTGCGTTGTGGAGCACTGCCTGAAATGCACTATTCCTGTTACTGAGGAATCATAGGAGAGGACAAGAAAATTCCTTGGTCCTTGGTTATGCTGCAAATATTCTCATCATTATACACCAAAAGACATTGTCAGCATTCCCGGAGTATATCAGTCCACACCTTATAATTTTGATTGAGTGTAAACTGCTGAAAGATGGCCAAAAAATGGTTAATAAATGACTGTTCTCCCCCCCCCCGCCCACAGGACCTGAAATGCCGTTGTATAGCCAAACCCTTCTCCATGGAGAAGCTACTGTATCAGATCGCCACAGCTGAGTCCAAGAGGGACAACGGCCTTCTCCTCACCACCATCTCCACCCTACTCAAAGACCTCAGGTATGATGCAACAAATCCACACTCATACAAACAGCAAGCACACCAAATGCTATAAATCCAGTTCTATTAGCAATTCTAAAGATCTCCACATCAAACAGTAATTCGGTCCTCTTTTTAAAAAGATGCGTGCTTATTATTTATCAATCAAACTTCATTAAGTTTGTTGTATTGCTGCTATGTTTTGTTTAAGTAAATTCACTTAGTTTGATTAAACAGGTTTGATCTAATTCACCTTGTAATGACTGAATGTATTATTTTGTAAAAGAACAGGAACTTTTTATAGATCAGGCCAGACTCTTACTATTTACCCAGAGTAACAACCATATGATACACCCTGATAGTTTCTTCTCCGTTTTCACTCAGTAGCAGCAAGCATTCTCACAGGTTGTTTCTTTTTCCATCAGGAACATAGAGATGCGCCAACGTCGCGAACTTTACAAGGCAGGTTTGCTCTCCTCTGCTCGTTATGGCACACATGATGGCAGCCTGGGACCCATCGAGGGACGTAAGAAGCCCCGTGGCAAATGGTTGACACTGGAGTCCTCAGAGAGGCGCTGCCAGATCTGTCAACATCTCTGCTATCTGTCCATGGTGAGAGCAAAAGGCCCGGGGCTTTAACATGGAAGTGTCTCAAATGTAAAATGGTTTGGATTCATTTTACCTGCAAAGGACTTCCTTCCTTCAAGTCAACATATTCATCCTAAATATTTATAAATGAAATCCTAGATCCAGTGAGAGTGGCTGTAATTGTTGTAATTATTGTTCTGTTACTCCCTGGTCTCCTTTAATGATAATGCTACATTCAAACTTTTTTATAGTGTTGTAGGCCATACTTTGTGAATTGGTGACACAACTCCGCACTGTTGAAAATAAGCCTGCAGCCACAACAGCTAGCCAGACCCCTTGAGCCAGTGCAGGCCAAAGAAGGCTTTAGCACCAAGTAGCTGTCACTCAGCAGGTCTTCCCGAAGTGCTGGGAAGAAAGGCCGGCTGGGCGACTGCTTGGAGGAAGCGTAGTCCAAAAGAGAAGCCCTTGGAACACCACCAGTGTGTTCATGTTTCTACCCATTTTTTGCACTCTGGTCATTGGCAGCTCCATACTTTGGAACATGAACCTGCAGACTCTGGCAGCCCGTAGTCACATGTATTCCAGCAGCCAGAGCATTTGTTTGCATGAGTTTTAAAACAGCTGGCTAAGGATAAACGTAGACTTGGAAATTTGGTAATTCACGTCGGCGCTAATGACGTCCAGTTATCAATCTGAGTTCAGAGTGCAGCTCTCGTCTCTAGAAATATGACTGAATTTATTAAACCAGCCAAAACACGGCACTCCAGAGTTGACAGTCATGCTGCCTGTTCTGGATTCTGGATAGTCTATACAGAGTTGAGAACAGGAAGCAGAGTTGCAGTCTTAAGCTACGTACTCACTGGAAGTGATTTGCAGCAATGTGGTGATCTGAGACCATAAAAAGTGAGCAATATTTGGTGATTGAAGTGTGAAGACCTGCAACAAACTCTTGTCAACTTCCAGGCGAGCAACTGAAGAGACAACCAATGAAAGTCAAGAATGTCATTGATTGAAATATGACCTGAGAGTAAATATGTTAGAGGGTTACCTATGCAGCTGGAACCTGGAATGCCTGCAAGCGACCAGCTATCAGTTTCAAACTGATGAGTGACGAGTTTATCGCTTCCAGTGTGTAGGCAGCGCCACACGTCTCTCAGCAGCTTCACAGAGACCAAATGAAAACTATTTTGATAGCCCCAAATATCAAAACAATTAATTGTGAAATATGTTTGTTTTTTTAACCATTAGGTCTCTCTCTCTCAAGACCCTGTTAGTAAATGATGTAATAATTGATCAGCATATTGATTTAACCTGTCTTTAAGAAACCTGAATATAGTTTATTTTAATGTAAATGAAGGCATTTTAATCACACTCTTCATCTTGTTCTGACATGTGGCATAGGAACTGAACATTTAGTAGTATTTCTTAATGACATTTACATTTACAATAGTGATCTACAATGCACTGGGGAAAACATTTTTTATGCAGTAGATGTTAATTATATTATAATTTTGTATGCAGCCTCACTGCATACAACACTCCAAAGAGAGCAGCAAATCAAAGAGATTTGACTGCGTGGTACACGTCACAAAAATGTGCATCTCAAACAGATGACACACAAACTGGAGAGAAAATGGTGTTCCCCTGATTTAGAAGGCATTCACCTGGCCTGGAAAAGTAGCTTGACACTTTATTTAAAAACTAGGACGTCTTACTGTTTGTCATTGATAAGAGGGAAAACAGGAACAACCCCACGTTTCTTTTCAGCACTATAGTCGCAGCTCTGAGCTGAGTATTTTAACTCTCAGTAGTGATGACTTCAGGAATTTCTTTGCAAATACAGTTTTAACCATTAAAGAAAAATGGAGTTCCACAGGGTTCTGTGCTGGGGCCTATACTTTTTACATTATATATGCTCCCCATAGGCAATACTGTTAGAAAGGACTGCATATTTTCATTGCTATGCACATCATATTTATCTATGAAGCCAGATGATACAAATTAATTAAGTAATGTCTTAATTTTGACTTCCAAATTCAGACAAAACTGAGGTTATTGTATTTGTCCTTAAAATCACAGAAACATGGTGTCTAACTAGTTTAGATGGCTTTACCTTGGCCTCCAAGATCACTGTGAAGAATCTTGGGGTCATTTTTGACCAGGATATGTCCTTTACTTTGCACATTAAACACACATCTATTATCATGTTGTCCTAAAAGCTCCCTGAAAAGCCTTCAATTGATGCGAAACGCACGAGAATACTGACAGGGACAAGAAAGAGAGACCATATTTCTTTCGTACTGGCTTCTCTTCATTGGCGCCCTGTTAAATCTAGAGTTGAATATAGAATCCTTCTCCTCGCATACAAAGTTCTGAAGGATCAGGCCCTGCCATATATTTATACTGTTTTATTATCCTAATAGAGCACTTTGCTCTCAGAGTGCAGGCTTGGTTGTGGTTCCTAGAGTTTCCCAAATTGGATCGGAGCACCCTGAACCCATCCCTTAGTTATGCTGCTGAAGGCTGCTGGGGGACCTCTCCTCCATTCATCTCTTGTGATGCATTTATTTGCCACTTTTGCATGTTATTAACTTTTGTCTATTTTCTCCCATAGCTTGTATTTTTTCTGCGGTCTCTGTGCTCTCCTTTATCTTCTTTCCCCCTCACCCACAATCGGTCGTCGTAGGTGGCTGCCCCTCCCTGAGCCTGGTTGTGCCAGAGGTTTCTTCCTGTTAAAAGGGAGTTGTCCCTTCCCACCGTCGCCAAATGCTGCTCAAAGGGGATCGTCTGATTGTTGGAGTTTCCTCTTTTGTATTGTGGGGTCTTTACCTTACAGTATAAAGTGCCTTGAGGCAATTGTCATTGTCAACCTGAATAGAAACTGAATTGTTTTGTTTTGTTTTAAGTTTGTAGGTATAATTTCTGCATTATGCTCTGTAACTTAACATAGAGAATAGAGGTTAACGTATTGAACATACTTACTACTAGTAGCATAACAGTGAGTATGATAACTATGAGTGGAAGACATTATAGAGGTTTATCAGTATTCCCACTTTCTCAGTAAGAAGAGAAAAGAGTTCTTTTTTTGTAAAAGCCTGTTTTTCTGTTTAGGTGGTTCGGGAGACTGACAATGTGGTCTTTTGTCTGGAGTGTGCCCTGCGCTATGTGGAGAAGCACAAATCCTGCAGAGGCCTTAAGATGATGTATCGATACGATGAGGTAAGCTGCCACTGTATGGGTCTGCTATGCTTCAGTTCTCTCTCTGTCCAGACGGGGGAGACATCAGCTAGGTTTTCACTGCTCCTGAAAGCAGATGATTAACAGAAATGTTTATACTGTGTGGTGTGCCTGTGGTGTAGTTTCTAGTGCAGGTGAGTAATTTATCAAATATCGAATATCAGTGTTAAAAGGAAAAAACATAAACTAACTTCCATAAAATAATTGCTTAGACCATGTGCTGGAAAGGACATGTTCATCAAGTCTTGCAAAGTAATAAGCAAATGAATTTTTTTGTAGCCAAACAGTCATACCTGTTATTATACTTTAATCTGTGCCTACTTTTCATATAGGAATATACACTCACCAGTCACTTTATTAGATACACCAGTTCACCTGCTCATTAAATACAAATATATATTCAACCAGAGGTCACATGGCAGCAACTCAGTGCATTTAGGCATGTAGACTGTAAGATGACCTTCTGAAGTTCAAACTGAGCATTAGAATGGGGATGAAAGGTGATTTTAAGTGGTTTTGAATGCAGCATGTTTGATGGTGCATGTTGAGCTGATCTGAATATTTCAGAAGCTGCTGATCTACTGGGATCCCTAGGGTTTACAGAAAAGGCCTGAAAAACAGAAAATGTCCAGTGAGCGGCAGTTCTCTGGGCAAAAATGCCTTATTGATGTTAGAGGAGAATGACCAGACTGCTTAAAGCTGATAGGAAAGCAATAGTGACTCACTCGTTACAACCAAGGTATGCAGAAGAGCATCTCTGAATGCACAACTTGTTGAACCTTGAAGGAGATGGGCTACAGCAGCAGAAGACCACACCATTCCTGTCAGCTAAGAGAAAATTGGACAACAGAAGACTGGAAAATGTTTTCTCGTCTGACACTTTGGGCCCCTTAGTACCAACTGAGCATCAGTTGAACACCGCAGCCTGCCTGACCATGTCCATCCCTTTTTTACCACAGTGTACCATCTTCTGATGGTTGCTTCCAACAGGATAACGCACCACGTCAAAAAGCTCAGATCACCTTAAAAAGGTTTCTTGAAAATGACAGTGAGTTCATTGTGCTCAAATGTGTAGTCGACAATGGCCATCATGCCATCATGTCAATATGGACCAAAATCTCTGAGGAGTGTTTTCAGCACCTTGTTGAATCTGTGCCATGAAGAATTAAGACAGTTCAGAATGCAAAAGGGGGATTTTTTTTTTATTAAATAGAACTTTTAACCAAGTGCAGGTGTGTGTCTCATAAACAGTACACACACCTTCACTTTTTTCTTCCCTTCCCCCCACATGCCTTCTGTTTTCATTCATCTGTATTTATTTAATGCCAAACTTTTCCTTTTGCCACACAGGAGCAGATCAACAGTTTGGTGAACCAGGTCTGCGGACGGGCCTTGTTGAAGAATGGAGGAGGCGCCGACGCAGGAGGAGTCATCATTACCGGCGGAGGAGGGGACCCCTGCCACGGCTTAAGCCCTGCCAAAGCATCGCCGGCCAAGCGAGGCCCCCGAAAACGCGCCACTGTAGAGGTGGCACGCCTGTCGTCCAGCCACATGCTCAAGGCCGCCGCCGCCGTGTCCTGAGGCGGGACGCTTCAACATTGCCACCCCTGTGTGCTGTGCCCACATCCCACCACACCCCCTCCACCCTCTCCACCCCTCCGAACCCCTGTGTTTTGTTTTCACACATTAAGCAGGATCACTATCAAACCGCTCTTTTTCCAACGCCCAATATTAGAGATTGTTTTTGAGCTTTGAAGATCCCCTCGCCTGACCTCAGTCTCCATCTCTAAAAAAAAAAGAAATTCTCCTCTCCTTTAGTAATGACAGGCTTGTTATAAAAAAAAAAAAGAACTAAAAAAGAAAAGCAAGATGTCTTTTTTGCACTAGTGTGAAAGAATTTGTTTTTTATTTTGGATGATTTTAGAACACAAACACCCCTTTCTCTCTCTGAGTCAACATTAAAAGCATTAAGTATAATGTTCACGGGCTTTACAGGCCCCATGTTACCCTTTAGCTCCACCTCCATCCTTCCTCAGCTGAAAGGAGGTTACAATAATTACCTTTATCTTGCATCACTCTTTCCTGCCCCCTCCCTTTGCCCCTGGAACTGAACCCTCATCCCTTCTCATCACACATCCCTCAACTGTGAACACAGGACGAATGAAAAGGCGGCCTTCCCCCCTGCCCCCCCTCCCATGGTTTTGTGAAATGAAAATGACATCAAGTAGTTGCCCAAAGTTTCTCTCTGTCCTTGGTTTGAGGAAGAGGAATAATTTTTAATGTGTTCTTGATGCAGTTCCTGCATATATATATTTTTCATTTTTTGAAATGGGGGTTGGAGATGCAAGAAAAAAACTTGAAAGACAGATGATGTTGGTTTACTGTTGGTTGGCTACAATTTTTAAAAAATTTTCCCAAGTTCTATTTTGAATTTTAGCTTTGTTTGTTGCTAGGATGTTTTGTTTTTTGGGGGTTTTTTTGTGAGAAATTTTGCATATTTTAATTTGTCATCATTGTGGACGTTCGTTGGTGGATGTGAGAGGGGCAGAGCTGCAGCTGCTTGACTGGTGAAAAGTCACCTCGGTTCCTTGTGGTATGGAGGGATCCCTTTTTCACTAGTAAGTGAAAATGGTGCCTGATACTTAGCAAGGAGATCCATTTTATTGGTGCTGTCGGTTATAATTACTGTAGAACAACACAAAATTAAAAAAAAAAAAAAAAAATCTGGGTGTTTGGCGCCTGCTGTCGGCTCACGCCACCCCCACCCAACAGGGCAGAAAGGCTGCCAGGCTTTTCTGGTTCTAGATGTGCAATCGTGTTAACATTCCATTCTTCCAGTCCTCTTGTTTCATCTGTACCAGTAAACATTAATTATTATATTATATTATTATTATTATTTTGTGGTTTTTTTTATTTTATTTGTTGATCTGATGTGTTATCTCAAGTAGAGCCACTAGTCAAAGAGTGTAAAATGTGAAATATCAAATCCAAGTTTGTCTTTCTCTTGTCTTTTTTTTTTTTTTTTTTTAGCTTTTGCATTTTTTTCCCTTTTCCAAATATATTAGGAGTGATTTTTTTTTAAAGAGGAAAAAGTCCAACATAAACAAACATCAACTTTTTTTTTTGTACATAATCCTGTAAATTTCTTTAAATACTTGAGCCTTTTTGTGGTGTTAAGTAAGAAAGAAAGAAAGGAAGGAATAGCAGAGAGAGAGAGAAAGTGTTCCAGAGGAGAGTGCTCGATGAAGAAAAAGCCTTACATTTCCCTTTCTTCATCCATGTGAGTTTGACGCTTACAGGGTTGCTCTGGTAAATGTGTATAAAAATTTTAAGTGCTGCTTATATCATTAAGAAAGAAGATATTGAGTAGCCAACGACTGCCCCCCGCCCTCCCGACCTAGTTTTGTTTGTTTAGCTTTACTTTTTTAAAGAAAAGGGAAAAAAGAGACATGTTCACAAAAAATGGGTTTTTACATTTTCATTACTGAAAATTCAACAAAAATGTAGTAGCTACTCATGTTGCACTGAGCTTGCCAGTGATGGCTGTCAAGGAAAAAAAAAAATCCTATAATCCAGTTTGTTGGTTGTTGTCCCTTGCAGAAGACTGAACTGTTTTAGGACTATTTAATGACATACCAAGTCGGGTGTTTTCAACCTAAAAAAAAAGTCGTCAAGTTTTTATGGCCTTACAATATATTTTATTCAGATGGGATTTTCTTTGTTTGTCCTTCAGTTCTCTTTTTGTTTGTTCTTTTTTTCTTCCATTTTCTACAGTATAAACTACTTTGCTCACAGTGGGGTCTTTGACTTAATTTATTGGTAACGTCACTCGGCCTTTCCCTCCATTTGGAAAGAGAGTCTCATGTTGGTTATATTACCAGTTTTTTACTTTTGCAGTTTGTACCTAAGGTTTAATAAAAACTTACTGACAATTCACTGTCATTTCTTTCCAACTTGCTCGTGTGTCTCTTGGTGCGCTGATCTATGAAGTGATGGCCAGAACAGATTATTCAAACAGCCTCATAATTTACACTTCTCCGGGTTTGTTTGTTGTTTTTTTTTTTATAGACTTTAGGGATACAGAAACAGCCCTGCGAGAGAGACAGCTGACCGGTCCGGCTGGAATCGGCTCCCCACCACGAATGGACAGACAGACAGATCGCACTTTCTCACTTACCTCCAAAAAATATTCATCCGAGAGCTAAACCGCTTATTCAGTCGGAAAATCAGATGGAATTTAACATTTTTAAAGCATACATGTTAATATTTGCAGGTTTTTGGTTCAGTGAACAAAATATTTTCACAGCATTTATGCACTTCATGTGCCTAAAAGAAAAGTATTTTTTGCATGTTACAGAGTGTATAATTGTATACTGTGGTGCATACTGTAATATATGGAAGGATGGAAGGACTAGGGTCTGTGAGGTGGGGATTTAGATCGTTTGTTTTTCTTTTCACAAAAAAACAGAAAAAAGTCAGAATTCTACAGAAGCTTGTTTTCACCACTGAGGGGAAAAAAACTTTTAATTTTTCCCATCTACAAGACAAAATTTAGGATTATTATCTCAAAAATTTGAGTTGGGTATCTTGAACCTTAACTCGAAATGCTGAGAAAATAACTTGAAATAAATTTATTTAAAATGAGTCTTAATTTGAGTTATGTTGAGAATTTTCAGAAATTTTGACTTTTTTTTTTCATTTGCAGGAAGAAAAAAAAATTTTTTTTAAGTGACGGAAATGAACTTCTATAGATTTTTTAAATGGTTCTGAGAAAAATCTTTTCTCAGAAATATATATATTTTTATTACTATTCTGTAGTAATAGCTGTCAGATTTATTAATATTAAAAAATATTGTTAGTTACAGCCCAATTTAGTCATGAATATCCATATGGTTTCTCTGACAGTCTTTATTTGAACTCTTTTCCAGTCAAATCTTAAGCTCATGAGTTCTGTGGATTGTGAGAAATATCAGGATATTGTTACAGTTGAATCATTGGACATTATCATAGATGAAGTATATCTCTATCATTAAACTTCTCTGTACAGCTAAATGATTGGTTGGCTTGAAATGCTTCGTAAGAACTTAAAAGATTTTCCTTATACAAACTGGACAGACCTTGTTATATAATATTTAATACATATTTACATATGGGGAAATGAATCCAAAATATCCTGTCTTCATTGCTAGATGGGTAGCACTAGTGTTAAATTTCAATGTGATAAGCAGAATGAGGTGTTTGCTTAAGTTAACAGACACCTGCTCATGTTAAACTTGGCCAAAGTTTTAAAGAAATGAGTTTGGCGCGTGTGCGAGTACTCTGAGCCAACAGACTTCAGACGGCTGTAACCGCTCAGTTTCAGACACTTTTCGTTTTGTTCGGTATGATGTCCGTATGGCCCTTTCAGCAGCCCCACCCATCTAATGTTCAGACTTTCTGTTTGTGAGGCTCCTCTGTCACACCGACCCTCTGCATGTCCTCCATTACATCCATGAAAATAAAAATATGGAGTTCAAAGAAAACATAATTCCCCATTGAAGTGCACTGTTGTGTATCAACGCCATCTTTTAACTGTTCACAATAAACCAAGGCATCCATTTTTAGCCTCAAAAAGCCATTTACTATTATAGATCACTAGTATCACTTTCTCCAAATTTCCAGTTAAATAGACCAAAAAACCCTTTCAAATGTAATAATGAATATACACAGAAAATATTCCTACCAAAAAGAAATTGCTGGCATTTCCCTTCCTTAATAACGCTCTATCATTCTCTTACTGTGTTAGCTTTGTTGTTAAGTTATAGGGCAGGACTATAAGACGAGACGGAAAGTACTGGGACCTTTAAACTGCTCAAAGCCTAAAGCTAACCTACTGCTGCAATTCTCAGATGAAAATTAAACAATGTCGGGGGACAAATATTTATTACCAACAAGTCAGAAACTGTAGGCAAGGGAAATAGAAGGAAGCAGTAATGCTGTCACATTGCACAAATGTCAACAACTCCAGACACAGAGGTCTGAATGCAGTTCAGTCTTCTGGGTATTGTCCAGTGCATAGCACACAGTCCACAGCAGGGATTTGGTCCTAGTTCAACAGGAGAAGTTCACCTATAGAATACATGTCAAAGGAATGGCAAACGGTAACCGTCGTGTGTGTGTGTGTGTGTCTGTCTTAAGTCACTGATATCATTGTACCTGATCTTCACCAACATGTCAGTTATACAGTAATGTGTTACAGAAACCACTGCCAGGTGGCTGCCCGCTATTAGGCCATGTTTCTACCGGGCAATGGCACAAAACTGTTTTGTAATGGTAGTTTACATTTGAAGTGATCGAGAAGACTTTAAAAACAGTAAAATAAATTCTTTTGGCGTTTCAGTTTCAGAAAGTGATCAATATTCGTCTTTGTGGCTTCTTGCTGCTCTTCTAAAAAGTGTTCAAAAAAAGGGGGGGGGAAATGCTCAAACATGACACCCTAAAACAAAGTCAGTTTAACTTCAGGGATATCCATCTGTCCAGGGAGTAGAAACCATTGTGAATCCATTTCAGCTGCTTTGGTGCAAGTACGCTGGAGAGGCAACAACAAGACAACCCCCACAAAATTGCTCTCTCCTTATCCCTTTTAATTTTCTAATTTTTCTTTTGGTTAGTGTCCTTGTCACTGCAAGTACCTGCAGCCCATTCAGATTACACACGTAGCCCAGCTTCTCCATCCATGCATACAAGGATCTGGTGTTCTCAGGTGAATGCCAATCAAGCTGCACGGTGCTAGGCTGTGCAATAAAGGACGCCGGCCCCTCAGGCGACCCTGGAATCTGTTTCTGACAGTTTGGTCAGAAACACGCACGAGTAGCCCACTGGAGGTCATTTTGTAGGGCGCTGCCAGTGCTCCTCCTGTCCCTCCTCTCACCAATGGGTAGATACCGGTCCTGCTGCTGGGTTGATGCCCTTCTACGGCCCTGCCCAGCTCCCCCTTTGTAACTGCCCATCTCCTGGTATCCCCTCCACACTCCTGAGGCTGTGCTGGGAGACACACGTGAACTTTTTTTGCAGCAGCACGTATGGATATGCTATCCCAGAGGAGCTGGACTGGAAAAATCAGTCAGGAGGAATAATGAGAGAGCGATGGTCTGTGGCCACCACCTGCAAAACCACTCCTTTTTTGGGGTGGGGTGGGGGGTTGCTCCTCTCTGTTGCCTGTTCAGTGCACCTGTTGTTGTCACTTTCATTTGCACCACAGTTGCCTAACTGGACAGATTGATATCCCTGAAGTTTAAATGACCTCGTGTTATACTGTGATGATTGAGTGCTCCCTTAGAAGTTGCACAATTTAAAGTCATATTTCAAAGCTTTGCGCTCTAAAACAGTAATCCTTTCATCTAAATTTCATAGAGCGCATACATCTGAAAACCTGTGCAAATGGAACCAAAACTATCTGCACAGTTAGATACACGTGGAGATATAAAGTACAAAATCTTTGGCGGGTGAATTTGCATGACAAGATTTCTTTTACAGATTAAAAACTGATTTCACATTTCTAACCTGCTGTTAGATTTCAAAAGCTAGTAATATCTTCTTTATTTTGGCAAGCATGGGCTTCTTAGGCTTTATGTGCTCTGCCAAAATTCCACTAATCTCCAACACATTTAATAATGGAAAACATATGCCTGCTGCGGTCTATGAGCACAGTAAAGTATGAGCATGGAGCATAGCAGAAAGATCACGTCAAAGGGTTATATGGGTGATTTTAGTGTATTTCTACGTCCTTATTACTCAGTCATTAATCAGTAACAGGCCTCAACATACACTAAGAGAAACAGAATATTAGAGCACTCTCTGAAAAAAAATGCACACACAAAGCCATTCAATGATGTTATGCTAAAAGGAAAAACCTGTTTTACAAGATCAATTATAATTGGAAAACTCACGTCAGTGGTCTTTCAGGTAAGGTCATGTGGCAGTTAGTGCAACCTCAGTGTATTTTCTATCATATGTTTCTCTTACATAAGAAAGGAATATTAAGAACAAAGCCAATATGGTTCTATATCGGAGTTTGATTTGGCAGCTGTTGGGTGCTTGTATCTAAATCCAGTCCAGGTCTCCTCAAACCTTTGGCCTGCTTTCCTCACAGTCTTTGCTGGTCTGATCTTCTTGATCCACCCTGTCCACCAGTGCCGTGTCAGGGTGCACCTCTTCTTCATCCAGGGTCACTACCACAGGGGCTCTCCTCCTCCTCCCTCCTCCCCCTCCTCCTCCTCCTGAGCCTCCGATGCCACTTCCTTGCTCACTCTCTTCCTCCTCTTCATCGTCATCCTCCTCGCCCCCCTCTGTGTCCTGGCTGGCTGAGTCAGTGCAGGTGGATGACAAGGAAGAGAAGCTTATGTCGTAGCTCAGCCTGGGTGGGAACTTGGAGGCTGATCTCTGTGGTGAAGGACTCAACATCTGGACCTGCGAGACAGTATAGGAGGAAGCAGGTAACTTCAGACTTTGTGTTTAAAAAAGTATGCGGTGTGGTGGTGTGTTTTCTTGCCCAGGTCTCTCCTAAAAAATTATTTTAATT
Source organism: Pterophyllum scalare (assembly GCA_024447675.2). Taxonomy (NCBI): domain Eukaryota; kingdom Metazoa; phylum Chordata; class Actinopteri; order Cichliformes; family Cichlidae; genus Pterophyllum; species Pterophyllum scalare. Next base: position 73,304 of record JAMQGT020013465.1, read on the forward strand.
TCATGGGACTTCTTGGCTCAAAGAACAGTTAAATAAATAGAAATTAAATACTCAACGTTGATAGGAGGAGGATAGACAATAATAACCACGTCCTGAGTCTGTGGGTATCTGGACCCCCTTCTCTTAAATAGCCCAAACATTTCTATTATTTATGATTATTTATTATTTATTTGCTATCTCAGGCTAAGACCCTTACATAAAATGCCAGAACTGTTCTTGTTTTTGTTTTTTAATTTACTTCGTAGGTTTAGTCTGAACTTGGCTGGTTACAGAAAGTGTAACATCAGCCGAGGACAAGCTATCATTTAGAAGCTGAAAATTATTGACTGCAACAATATGTTTCCTCAGCAGATCTGGACAGATGCTGTTGGTGCATCACGTCTTACATCATGTAGTGTGCTTGTCAGATATCTGAGTCACACATTTTTGCTTCAGTGAATTTCATATGAAGTAGCAGTGGGAACATATGCTCACTTGACATTTTATTAGGTACACCTTGCTATTACTGGCTTTTGCCTTCTGAATTGCCTTAATTGTTTGTGACATTGATTCAACAAGGTGCTGGAAACATTCCTTAGACATTTTGATCCATATTGACATGATAGGATCACACAGTTGCTGCAGATGTGTCAGCTTCACATCCATGAAGTGAATCTCCCCTGAAAGGTGATTTAAGTTACTTTGGTTGTTGGTGCCAGATGGGCTGGTCTGAGGATTTCAGAAGCTGCTGATCTACTGGGATTGTCCTAAACAACCATCTCTAGGGTTTATAGAGAAGGAAAATATTGCGTAAGCGGCAGATCTGGGTGAAAATGTGTTCTTGATGCCAGAGGTCAGAGGAGAATGGCCAGACTCAAATAACCACTCGCCTTGAGGGGACTGTTTGTTGTGATTTGGCGCTGTCCAGCAGGATAATGTGCCGTGTCGCAAAGCTCAAATCATCTCAAACTGTTTTCTTGAACATGACAATGAGTTCACGGTACTCAAATGGCCCTTCATAGTCACCAGTCCAATAGAGCCTTTGGGATATGGTGGAATGGGGGATTCACATCATAGATGTGCAGTTGACAAATCTGCACCAACCGTATGATGCTAACATGCCAATATGGACCAAAATCTCTGTTTCCAGCATCTGTGCCACTAAGAATTAAGACAATTCTGAAGACAAAAGGGGTCCAACCCACTACCAACCTGGTGTACCTAATAATGTGCTGAATAAGTGTGTGCTTCACATTCTTTTAGGGTAAAAAAACAACAACTGACAGTTAAGCATCCACAAACCTGGATTGTTCTTTTATTTCAATAAACCTCTTCTTAGCTTTTATTTATACATGTGGTGAGGAAAACATTTTATTTGACATCAGTCACATAGATCAGTCACAAACCTGGGCAATACTTGGTTTCATAGTTTGAGAACTCTATTATAAAAAAAATTCAATGAGATTTCGATACTGAATCAAAACCCATTATAACCATAACAAATCTCTCTGTTTACTGCAGGTATTCTTTGGGTGCATGGCTTCCAACCTGCAACAGGCGAGGCAGCGCTGTTGTCCTCTCCTCCAGAGTGCAGAAACACATCCAGAGCCTCGTGGTCAGACATGTCCATCAGATCCATTTGCTCCAGCATGTCCACATTCACCTCCATAGATGACATGCTGCCTATTGGTTCTGTACACAGCACAAGGTAATGAGAAATCAGCAAATGCTACAGCAAACGGCAGCAGCAAGGGCTGAGCCCAGGAACAGTGGGGTTTTTTTTTTTAGTTTTTTTTTCTCTGTCTCCAAAAAAAAAGCAGAAGCAAATGGGCATGTTCAAGCTGGATGGCATTCAAAGTGGGTAAGCTCGTGTATAATGCATACAAACCACGTTTAGTTTACCTTACCATCAAAAGCATGCCTACAGCAAACACCTGTAAATTCAGCATGTTGAATTTGCAGGTATAATTAACAGGAGTAATTTTTTTTATCACGAATACAAAGAGTAGTTCTGAAATATCTAAATATTGCTTTAAAGTAAAAAATTGCCACCCTGATACAGTATGTTGAAAGCAGTTTAAACAGATAGCAAATGACAAATTTGAGAAACCATTCCAATTTCCTGAGGTTCAACATGAATGTATCACAGTTTATTTCAAATTTCTGACATTCTTATTATAGATAAAAGCACAAATGTATGGTTGCTGACAACAAGGAAGCACATCAGAATCCTTAATCAATCTAATATTTTAATAATCCAACAACATATTCTTTGGAGACTCCTGTTACACACCAGCTAATACACTCCTAGATTCACCACCTTGCACAGGTACAACCCCCACCCTATCATGATGTGCTACATGCGTCGTAAACAGCCAGTTGGTGCACTGAGAGGATGAGGGGACAGGGTTGTGAGAGGATGAGGAAGAAGCAGCATGATTGGTTGTTGCAGAACAGAGAGATAAGATGCCATTGGCTACCGTACCTCAAAGAAATGAGGAGAGCAGAAGAAGGGCGGCACAGGGAGGGAGAGCAGAATAAAAAGAGTAAAGAAAGAGAAAAAAGAAGGGGAACGTTATTTCCCGTGGAGACTGCCCCAAGGTCTCCTTGCCCTTTAAATAGTAACACAAACACAAAAAAAGATCACACTCAGACACAGGAGACAGCCATATTTTCAGATGTCTCAACTTGGGTAATTCATCTGAATGTCCACACATGCACATTAAATTAATATGCAAACTGATTCTTAATGCACACGCACAGAATGTGAATAAATGAATAAATGGCAAATTTTTCAAATGCACTTTTCTCCTTGTCTGTGCTCTCTGTGACACATTTCAGGCTCTAATTCTGCCTAAAGACTCGTCAGTGGGCAGCCTCTTCCAATGTGCATTTCCATCTCTGCTTTCTCCGCTATGCAGTTGCCACCGTGGCAGCTCTTCAGTCTCACAAAACATAGTATGAAGAATATTGTTTCACTTTTAAGCTCCAGATGCAGCCCAGTTTCCGGCATGTAATAAATAAACACATTAGAAAACACACATGAATACACACCAACAACTGTGGTTATGCTGTCAAAGTCTTGGTCCAGGAAGCACTGCACTGAGAGCATCATTTCCATGTGACTGCCTCTAACATGCTCCTCTTTTAGCACCACTGTGACCTTGCCTAAAAGGCTCTCCTGCTGGGAAGGACTGTGTCTGCCTGCAGTGAGATTGCAGAGTGTGTGTGTGTGTGTAAAAGAGTGTGTGTAAGACCCTTGGGACTAGCTTTTGATGGCTCAGCGGCTTATGACATCTGCAGCCTTTCTCTCATTTCCTTGTCTATCTTCTTTTAGTTTATCCTCTACTCTCTCTCAGAGTCTCCAGCTCTATTTTGCTCCTCAGTAGCGCCGCCCTGCTGTAGGGATTTACAGCTAGATTAAGGGTAACAAGTGGTCCTGTGCTGTGCTCACTGGTCGTGGAGCAGCCTTGGTTTCAGAGTTTTGTTGGGGGGTTTTTTTGACCAGAGTAAATGTAAAGATCTCTAATCTTTTTTGGTCCATGAATAAAAGGGAACCTATACATATGAATAGGATAATGCGCTGTGAATATTTCACTCACTGCACTGTGAAAACATGAACCTCACACACTCTCTTCCTCTTCCATCCTTTTCCCCATCAATCTCTCTCCTTATACTCCATCTCTCCCTCTCTTCCTTACTGCTCCACAATCTTTTCTAAGCCATTTCCAGGGGATGAAGGGAGGAGAATCGATGAGGAAAAGAAGAAGAAAAATCACATTACAAATACTGGCCAGTGGATACTGAAACATCTTTCAGTACGAGGAATATTTCTCATGCAGTCCAGCATTTCTGCACATGCTTTGGATATTATAGTGGACCTTTGGCATGAAGTACAGCAGAGCAGGATTCTGTTACAATCCCAGTGGAAGAGTACATTTATATGGCATGGTGGCATATTTCAAAGTAATGACTCTACTCGTGTGTTAAGTGACAGGCTCTGGGAGTGTGACGCCTCCCCATGGAAAGCCATTATGGTTTAGTCTCATGATATGCAGTTAATGTGTGAAGGTTTCAGCTGATAGTATGGGAAGTCTGAAATTAATTCATGGCTTTGCTTTCACCTCCAAATAATTTGCAGAAATCACTATCAAAACCTCAAATCCTCAACATTTTCCATTTGTGCTGTAGGCAACAGACCAGCAGAAATCCTAAACTTCAAGCTGCATAAATATCAGAAAAGAGTGCAACTAAAGTATCTGTGAGGAACTTCTGACCTTACCGCTCCTCCTTCTCACCTCGCCTCTCAGCAATCTGCAGATAGCCGGCAGACAGGTACTGCTCCATGTCCTGCTGAAAGGCCTCCTCAAAGAACTTCTGCCTCTCTTTCAGCTTCACCTGGGGTGGCAGGACCCCTCCTTGTTCTGCCCCCGGGACTCTCTGTGCATGCTCTGCATCCAGCTCCACTAGAAACACATGAAGTGAGATTATGTAAGTTTTACAAAATCACTGAGCCCACAAGCCAAAGGAAAAATGCTATATTGCAGTGTAACCGTAGTCCGCTTTATATCCCTCAGTAAGTTCTGAAGTTTAGATTTAACAGTCTCTTAAAGCAAAAACAAAAAAAACCCAAATTAATCAATTAAATTATGCCTAATATATATATATATATGAATCTGGACGACCACAAAAGTGAAAAAATGTTGTCTTTGGCTCAAGGCCTACCTGCTGTCCACTTAATTTTCTGTTCAAAAATGTTTTACTGACAAAGCCATTTTAAATCCCTTTATCTATGACTCTGAGAGGAGTTGTGGTCTTCTATTAATGACTCATCACACAGGAGAAAGGAGGATGCCAACTTGCACTCATCAGTCTTTACTGAGGAATAATGATGGAGAACCTGGTGCTACTAATAATATCCGTTTTCTGAGATCTACCCTCGTCTGTAACGCCAAACTCTGCCTCCTGTTGCTTTCACAGAAGGGTACACACTCACTGAAGGCTGCATGCAGTTCCCAGTGCTACATGTCAGTAAACCAAGACTGTGTCCTGCTGTCTGTATCCTCAGCAGTACTGTAGCATCAAAGGGGAGGTTCATGATGAAAATCTATCACTGCTGTCAAGGAGAACAATCGACTGCTTTGTTGGATTAATTGAATCTGACATATTAGGGTTTAGATGAAAAGGGCCTGTCATATACTGAATGTCTGACTTTCTGACTGGTCCAAGCAGGACTCCGGGATGGACTGTGATTGGCCTGAACAGCACACTTGGCCATGTCCTGGCAGTCGAAAATATCTCGGGGGTGTAAGAATAAAAAGTAATAAAACTGTAAAACGTGTACTCCCACTGTTGTGTATCTCTATCTAAATAAGTTGTATACAAAGCTCTAACCTGCTGTAGCAGTTTTTAAGCATAAAAAGAAGTAAGAAATAACAGGTATAGAGCCTGTTTTTCCTTGTTTTTCTGACTACTGCTACTGGAACATGGTCAGCTCGGGAGTAATCTCACTCCCAGCTCCAACATCCGACTTCTGAGGCAAAAGGAATAAAGCATTAATTCAGACTCCCCCTCCCCCCAAAAGCTTTATATTAATGCCCTTGTAATAACACTTGTTAAGGTGTTAAACCCCTCTTTAAGTCCTTTTAAGATGCTTGTTTATTAGTCTGTTTTTTCTAAATAAACTTCCAGTAAGTGCAAAATAACCGTGATAAGGTATTGTCCTGCCTTGGTAGCTGGAAAAAAAAGCATGGTTAGATAGTAATAGATATATAGTATCTATATATGCTAATCTAAATTAAGCAGCTAACAAAATGAAGTATTTCCAACAACATAATAGGCAGACTTAAAATTCTATTTGAAGGTTAGTTTTAGGTTTAGGGCAAGCAGTAATAGATTTCACTCAGGGTTAGAGTTAGAAAGTCTCCAGGAAACAAATTTAAGTTAATTTAATGTCTAGTGATGCAATGGGAAAATGACACTGTGTGCGTGGGCACTGTGGCAGCCTGGGGTCTCCAACAGGCTGTCTCTTTAGTTCTCTGTTCTCCCTCTGATAAATGACAGCATTATATAAGCCCCCCCCCCCCCCCGTAACTACTACGGCAAGAGCCAGGCCAGCAGCAGCATCTTTGATCCTGGTTCAACCAAGACAAAAAACCTCAAATTTAATCAATGAGGTGTTTTAAAAAAAATTTAATTTACTGTCTCTGATAAAATCAGTCAAGAAAGTTGCAGGATTTCATGTATTTCCTCAAGAGAAGTATGTTCACTCTTCAGCTGTGACCTACAGTATATTTGCATATACTTCCTCCTGCTCAAGCAATCTAGAAGAATCAGAGGCTGTCAATCTCATCCAGACCTCAGTCCTGATAAAATACACTGTGTGGCTTGCAGCTGATGGACACAGACACACACAGTGACAAAAAAGAACAATGAGATCCCACCAGAGCTCTCACACACACCAAAAACCCTCGGAGAGCTGGAAAAGAATAGCTCTCTCTTCCTCTGTCGTTCCTCACTCAGTGTTTAATTTATCTCATTTATCTGACAACTTGTCTTTGTCCCATTACTCCCTCATCTTTCCCCCTCGACTCTGTCCTCCCCTTGCTGCTGGCTGCTCTTTGTGTTTGTGTGTGTATGTGTGTGTGGGTGTACATCTTGTAGAGACTGCTCTATTAGATAAGGGGCCTCAGGGAAGCTTTGTTAAGATTGTCAAGCATTTTGTAGTAGCAGGAGACCAAGCAGGAGTAAGGGAGAAGGAGGGCAATGCATTTAGTTATAATTAGAACATGTGGACAGAAGGCATTACCAATAGAGCCAGGATCCCATTTTTTTAATCACTTTGTCTCTAATCTAATTCTCGATCCATTATTAGCCTGCCCTGTCTATTTATTTACATCATCTGTGTACCTGCTGACTGAATGCATCCATCTGTTTGTCTGACCGCCCGCCAGTGGAAGCTTATTATTCCTTTCCCCCGTCAGATCTAGTGCCAGGAAAGTCATTATTCCCAAAAGGTTCAAATATAAAAAAAAAAATCAAAAAAATCAAAACAAAATTATACCCCAAATGACTGAATGCACTATGACAGTTTATGCCAGTACTGTCCTCAAAACACTCTGATGAATACCACTTTCTATATTTAATTATGACCTATTTTGTTATCTTTCCAAGCCTTTTTGAAATGTAAAGCCACATTTTTCCTTTTGTGTTAAGTCCTTTCTTTCCAGTCTTCTTTGTGCCTCTTTTTCTCTTTGTCTTTTCATCACTGTTATATACCAGACATCCATATCCTGCTACACATGGCACTGTAGCTACAGAGGCTATTTTTAGCCCTCACTCATTTAGCCTGCAGGATTAAGTTTGTGCTGATGAGTTTAGTAGAAGAGCACAGGTCATTAAGTTTAACAAATTTCTAAAGCTGAGCTGCACACACGGGCATACTTTCAAATTTATACAAATGTACACAGTGTACAAAGGTGAACTCATGAACACATATACATCTGGGGATGATTCATATGAGTTGAGCCAGCTACATTTTATTAGTCATAGTAGATGATGTCAAGTAAAATAACCCAATTTTATTTAAAGAAAATGTTTTTATGGCAATCATGTCAGTGCAGTCTAATACTCAATCATCTTTAAACATCTTAATTAAACACAAAGGAGCTTCTTTTACGTGGAAAGTCATTAATCTATGTCTGTACGTACCCCATCGCCTCCTTAAAAGGTGGTCCAATCTTAATGAAACTTTGCACAAACATCGTCACATATACAGCGATTATCAGCATCTATATGCTTTTTTTAAAAAAAAATTTTATAAATCCCAATTCTTTTGATTTTCGTATATATTATGTTCATTTCATCATTCCCCCGCGAATGAGAGGTTACATTTCTTTGTTTAGCGTGTCACGTTCAATGTATGTCACCAAAATTTGTATCCATGACAGAATTTTGTTCAAATCACCACTAAATACGGAATGAAGAATTAGAAATAAAGTCCTTAAATATCACAGACATATATCCGATAATTCATTCATGTAAAGCTGAAGACATTTTTGATGACTATCAGGATGGCGTGAACGCTATGGTAAGTACTGCAAAATTTATTTATTTATTTATTTGAGATGTTATGTGGGTGTTGGTTATCATTCTTGTGTTTTATATATATATATATATATATATATATATATATATATAGGTGCCACATCCTCTTCATGTAACCCCTTTCACTGGGATTACATGTGCAGTAGCATTCCAACAGTTCCCAATTCTCATCTCGTGTCCATTTATGGACAGGCGCATGGATCATTACATGAGTGGAGCCCAGAAAGGAATTGGCAGAAATACCAGAGGAGCAAAACACCTGCTGTCATGTCGGGCTTTGTGACAGGCAGGGAAGGACCCACATGCAGGACTCCGGAAACCAACATAACTTAAAGGATGTTTATTGTAAAACAAAACCCAAAATACAAAAATCCTTGTGGTAGCCAGAAGGGGAGCACAAACAAAAACAACGTGAGGCAAGACCAGAACACACACGCACTCCAACATAACATAATCAACGAGCACGGGACTTAAATACACAGGAGGGCTAATGAGGGAAGTGGAAACAGGAGGGAACGCAGGTGAACCAAATTACACTGACGAGACAAGGAAGCAAAACTGAACACGCTGCACACAGAACAAGAAACTACCAGAATAAGACAGGAAGTAACCTGACGCTTACACACAGAAACGTAACAAAACAGAACTATACAAAAGGAGCATAAAACACTGGGCCACCGGCCCAGGACCATGACACCTGCTACTGGAGCAGTCACTCAAGACTGTAAGACCAGAGATTGTAAGACCACCGCTGGATTGATTACAAGAAAGCCTATGACTCAATGCCTCACACATGGATCCTGAAATGCTTAGAACTATTCAAGATCAACAGGACCCTAAGAGCCTTCATCAGAAATTAAATGGCAATGTGGAAAGCAACACTTAGAGGCCAACTTCAGGCCAACTGCATAAATCACCGTCAAGCGCAGTATATACCAAGGAGATGCTATGTCACTGCATCTTTTCTGCATAGGCCTGAACCCCATCAGCCAGATCATAAAAAAAAACTGGCCACAGCTACCGACTATGGAATGGAGCAAACATCAGCCACCTCCTCTACATGGATGACATCAAGCTGTATGTCAGGAATGAACAAGACATCGATTCACTGATCCACACCACTAGGATCTACAGCAGTTATATTGGAGTGTCATTCAGACTGGAGAAGTGTAGTCGGACGCCAACAAAGAGGGGGAAGGTAGTCTGAACTGAGGGGATTTCACTACCAGAAGGAAACATTGCAGGCACTGAGGACAGCTACAATCCCCACAGACAATGGGAATCAAGAAGAGGCCACTAGGAACGCTGCAACCTCCAAGTACCTGCAGAGAGCAAGGCAAGTCCTGAAGAGTCAGCTGAATGAAAAGAACAAGATCCGGGCAATCAGCACCTACGCCCGGCCAGTTGTCAGATAGCCTGCTGGGATAATAAGCTGGCCAAAGGAGGAAATAGAAGCCACTGATATTAAGACAAGAAAGCTCGTTAACATGCATGGAAGGTTTTACCCCAAATCCAACACCCTAAGACTGTACGATAAATGGAAGGAAGGAGGCTGAGGACTAGTGAATGTCGGAACCCCTACCCTAGATGAAACAACAAAGATCCATGAGTACATCAAGAAGCTGGTCACATCCTTAGAGAGTACCTCAGGCAGCAGAAATGTTTATAAACAACCAAGTTTTTGCCATTTGACTATATACAGCGTTATAACAATGATATTAAAAATAACAAGATAAATTACCCACACATGAATGAAGCAAAAAAAGTGCTGCAGACCTGGCATAAAACACCAGTAGGGTAGATTTTTCCTAGTAGTAATAATAATAATATTAATGATAATTTTCCTATTATAGTTATTATAGAACATGAACTGCAAAATCACTTATACTACCTGAGTTTGCACTTGCCACACTAGACGATGCATCTGTTTCCACGATCATTGTGCCCAAAAAGCCAAAAAGTGTGACTATCCCCTCTCGCGGTTTATTTTGTTCAGCTGCACAACAAGCAACAGTGCACTGTGAACCATGTACTCCAAAAGTGTGCTGTCTTGCTCAGTTCTCCAGTGCGTAAACCAAAAACCAAAATTTTACAATCGTCTTGTTCAGATTGCTATTTGTGCAGATCAATCAATTTGTAATTTAAGATCATCTGCTTTCAGTGCTACAGAAACATCTGCGTTGTGCTCTACAAATACAGGAAGCAGAACCCACAGGAAAAAGGGGTGGTATGTCAGGGTATGTCTGACTGCACCCACGTGTGTGCATGTGGTTGCTCGTGTGGAAGAAGAGAACCGTTTACCTGAAAATGAACTTTGCTACTCTGATAAACATGCAATCTGTATTTTGTTTTTTGTTTATAAGTGTGTGTTATTCTTTTATATTGCATGTAAATGTGTACCCAAATATAGAAGCGCACTAGCTGTTTTTTTTTTTGTAGCAATAGAGTGAGAAGTAGCTAAAAACTGTCTGCAGGTGAAAACTAAAGAGGCAACACACCAACAAGGGCAATTAAAGTCTTTAGGATTAAAATTAAGCTTTGGATGCAACTAAACTGCATAATTTTCTCACACATTGTTTCAGAGAACAAAACAAACCCTGGCGTTAAGTGTTTATCATACAAACTTGGTCACCTCTCTCTGTTTTGAAGGCAATGCTGAACTAGGCTCACGTGTCATTGAGACTCTTTTTCAATAAGATCTTTGAATTGCTAAATTCAAAACTCAATTAGAGCGCTTTCAGAATGCTGTTTGGTGAGATTCCTTAGGTAAAAAGAGTATTTAGATGGAGCACAAACAGACTCCGTTTAAGTGATGGTAGCATCTTTGATAAGTAACTCTAACAGAACCCTTTTCAAATGGAAATATGTCTTTTTGTCAATCATCAGCAGCCAATTCAAGTCACTGCTGAGGCACTCGTTTACACCTTGCTGTGTGCTTCACATGCCAGTGAAGAGAAGTTTAAGTTTGAAGCCTTAATGGACAGATGAATGGGTAAACAGATGACTTTTCCACAGCAAGGTGGACTTGCTAACGTTCGCAAACATTACTAAACATGCACTGGTCCTCGGAGGCTTTTTATATATGTGTTTGCATACGTGGGGGAGAAAAGCAGAGTGACACACAGGAAGAAAGAAAGAGAAAGCAGGAGTGGCAGTGAGATGCAGAACGTGTGGGTGGTAAATGTTTTCATCCTTGTGTTCCAGCTTTTCTTGGAGAGAGAGCAATGACAAGAGAACAGGGGGGATGGCTACAGGGCACGACCTTAATGCCGACGCTGGAGATGTCACATAATGTGAAACTGAAATCCGGTATTCTTATGTGATGTCAGGGTCTGTGCTGCCTTTATGAAAAAGCGGTTTTATCTACTTTGGGACACTACATTATCATGCTGCATTTTAGTTTGTCATAACAAAGCATTTTCCAGGCCATGAATAAAAACTCTAATACCAATTTTTCACAAGCACAAATGATTCCCCCACCCCATCCCATTCTGATTAAAGCTTAAACAATCCATCCACAGTCTCATTATGGCCTTTTCGCACACTTTACATCACACTGACTCGCTAAGCAGATCAAACATCCAATATATCTCATATAAACCCTCCTTGTTTCATCTGTCAATTTAAATTAGCTGTCTGGTCTCACATGGATTTGTTTCCATTTGCTTATAAAGCCCTAATATTTCATTCTGAGACAGCAACACACAGCCTGTAGACCAAGAGGCAGGGCTGACAGTAGAGACAGCCGCTGCTTCTTTTTCTTCTTCTTAAGCCCTGCTCACTCAGCCGTGGTATTTTTAGATTCTGTGCGCCTCGCTATATCTCTCAAGTGCTCAGGTTTCCGCCAAAGGCAGCCCCCATGTTGTAAATAAAGCACATATAATGACTGCCTTCTCTCCCTCCTGCACACTTACACACTACTATCACAATTACTTGCATGCTAAAGGACATATATGCATGATATAGAAGCTATATTATTATAATAGTATGAATGAATTTCCCGTATATGACAGGAAAAACACTCAAGCATGCATCACCGAAAAGTGATTCTACAGGAGAGTGATATTACTGTGGCTGAAGTGTGACTTCACCATGTATATGAATAAATCAGCCAGTCGTTTATCTCTATTCTGATGTATTATGTGATGACTTCTGATAGTCTGAATAACTTTGTCGGTTAATTTACACACGTGCATACACTCTGCAGGCCTTGCAATAACTTCCTTTATCTTCAAACAGATCATCCTCACAGTTACTACCCTAATTACTGCCACGTATATATAGGCACATAACTCTCTATGGGTCTTGTTTCTATTTCTTCTTTCCTGTCTAAACACCAGCTGTAGCTTTATGAGGTTCTTGTCCAGTCTTTTGCAGGCTGCAACAGATCAGGCAATCTAGATGCACTCAGTCAAATGCAAACGTCTTTGAAGCTGGAAGAGAGTTTCATCTTATCCACTGTTTATTTAAGTGTGAAATAAATAATAAATAACAATGATAAATAAAGAAAAAAAATGTGTAATCTGACTAAGATATATCTGAGTTCAAGAATGACAAAACTTTATGTGATAGCAAATTTGTTTTAAATCTAATATTTTAAGCCTCCCACAGCCTTTAATCATTATGATGCTTTTGCAGTGTAAAAGTGTTTTCATAAGAACTTTTGGCTTCGGGACACGAGCTTCAGATTGCAACTGCAGCTATTTCATATTTTGAAGAACAAGCCTGTTTATCTTTCTGCAATATTAAAAAGTTTTCCCCAAAATGCTTCACATTTGCTGCTGGCCTAAATTACATGGAAACCTAACTGGATTGTGTAAAACTGATGAATATGGTTATAAGGTGTGTGTGGCCCATTCTATTACCAACCAGGGAAATTCATTTAGAATATGATCTTGAATCACTTTGCCGTTTTTGTAACACATTAACATCTGTAGCATTTTGCTAGTGCTTTTGAAATGGTTTCACAAGATGCGGCTGTGTTGCCGTGCGGGCTTCACTGTGCAGTGCACGCTGCGTGGGTGATAAGCGGAGTTTACCATGCTATTTTCATGCTTCATAGTTGATCTTACAATGTACAATTGATTTATTTGTGGTTTTTACTTGCTTTCAACAGAAAAAACAACTTTAGATCCAGTGTTTTGAAATGGTACTGTACACACATTTGAACAGGAAAAAATGTGGTACATGTACAGAGGCATTTAGTGTGTGTTACTAAAATGGACTGTGTGGCCACTTAACGCTATACTTCAAAAACATCTTGATTGGAGGTGCTGTATAGACACTAGACTGAGTGCTGTCTCAGGCATGAATGTTACTGCAACAAAACATCAAATTAAATCCCATTCTGCAGAACAGCAAAACCTATTACATCTGCACTGTGCAGGTTTTGGATACATTTTTGCACAGATGTCTGATTTCCAGCTCTTTTCCCTCCCCATAAATCACAAGTCTCCATCACAGATTCAAAATATTTACAGTCAATTTGTCTCTGCTAATGTGGCATTCTACTGGCATACAAATACAACTGTTACTTTATTCACCAAGTGTTCACAGCTGGCAAGCATGCAGAAACTAGTTTTCACTAGTTTGTAATCAAGTAAGTGTTTGCAATGATGTGGCAGCCTCAGTCAGTGATGGGTATCTAATGAGGGGCCTCTTTGAGATTAAATGAAAACAATAAAACACTGGGAATAAGGCAGGACCATGTGCTGTAGATTTTTTCAGTGGCTTCTCCTGAGCTATTTTACAGTTAATAACACGTTACTGAGTCATATACAGCACTGTGCACTCATTTCTTTATATTTTGCTTCCAAGGAGTCCGACTTTCCTGTATTTTTTTTTAAGTGTTCCTGAGCAATAGTTCTCCAGACTTTCTGAAGGTCTTTCAAAGTTTTTCTTTGGACATTGGCTGTTTTTTCACTCATTTCCAGTCCAGCTCTTTTATCTGCAATCTTATAGACCCTTTTACAGCCTACGTCATCAAAGGATCCGCGTGCACTCTGGCAACAGAAGTGAACTGCTTCTCCATTCAAATCAATAAGGACAAAGAGACTGCACAGCAATAAAACGGGATTTAAAAGCAATATCGGCATCAAAATGTCTGGCTGTTGTGTGACTGTCAGAATTTCTACTCTACCAAAAGCGGACTGAAGTTGTACCGAATTCCCATGGGATCTCGGCCATTTGAGAGAAAACGGAGGCGCCTGTGGTTGCAAGCCATCAAATGTACTGATAAAAATTGGACTGAGGACAGGATCAGAAATGCTCACGTTTATAGTGCCCATTTTATATCAGATAAAGTCATTTATCTACTCTGGTTTTACCGGGATGTCAGATTTACATAATTACTAATATCTCAAGTAAACAGCATTAGCTGGAAGGCTATTTGGCTTTTAAACTGTAGTGTGGCTGGCTATTTACAGGTGAGGCATTGCTGGACTCAGAGAGTCCTGATTTTTAAATTAATATTTAACTGCACTATAGATTCAAATATGCGGTGCCAGTCAAAAGTATGAGCAGACTCACATGTGAATGGTTGAATGTGTCCAAACTTTTGACTGGAACAGTATATATATTTTTTTCCATTGTAAATCAATAATATCTGCAGCCGGAAAACCCTTAGCAAGCTAGAAAAGCTATTTGACAAAGTACTCACGCTGCCATGCAGGTACAATCCGTTGCAGTTCTCTGACTTGTTTGCAATGACCCAAGCCTCATACATAGCGGTTGTGTTTCCTTGTCTTTGACTTGGTAGAACCTCTGCCTTCAAGACACAAAACTCCAAGTCTACGTCATGATATTTGATCTTCGCTACATGGCCACAGACAATTGTAAGCATCCAGTGACTTGTATTCGCGTAACTTCTTTCTGGTGTGTACGCTGGGTTTCTCCATCAAGTACACGTATTTATCTGGCCACTGGATATTGGCCCACTTGCTAATGTAACATAGGGATCGTTGGTTGCCAGTGGTCAAAGTTAATTTTTGCAGGTAGTTTTCAGGATCTTTTGTTGATAATCCCTTCTCGTAGATTTACAAACGATATTAAACTCCGCCATATTTCTGTTTCCAAAATGCGCGCGCATCATTACCTACATCATCATTGTTTACAATAGACATAGACTGGTAAATCAACAACTTTGCTTTCACGCTCAGCTCTCTCTTCACCAGAATAGAGTGGTACAGCATTTCCATCACAGCTGACACTTCACTAATCCATCTGCCAATCTCCTGCTTCACTCTCCCCTCACTTGCGAAGAAGACCCTGAGATACTTAAACTCCTCCACTTGGGGCATCAACTTCTCCCTCCGGACTCCATCTCTCACTTGGAATTGACTGACTGACTGCTGGAAAGTGAATCAAGCTCTTGCTATGCTTATACAGGGATGTAAAGGCCCATAACAATGGGCCAGTCATTCCATACTCCCAAAGCACCCCAAGGGACACGGTCGAATGCCTTCTTCACGTCCACAAAACACATATAGACTGGTTGGGCAAACTCTCATGTACTCTTCTACAACCTCAAGAGGATAAAGAGATGCCCCAGTGTTCTACAACCAGAACAAAAACCACATTGCTCTTCCTGAAACTGAAGTTCAACTAATGGATGAACTTCTTTGGTCCAACGTCTGACTAATGAATGGACTTGGAGCATACCCTCCAGTCTCCCTTCTTGAAATGGGGGACCAAGGGCCTGACTTCCATGTAATGCTGCAGAGGAGTGTTAACCAGGACAAGTCAAAATCATCCTGAGCCGTGAGGAACTCAGGAAAAATCTCATCACCTACGGCCTACGCCACCGGAGAGCTTTTTGACCGCTTCAGTGACAACACTAATGGGCGTGTTATCCCCCTCATCCCCAGACTCTGCTTTCACTAGAGAAGCCATATCAGTGGGACTGAGGAGTTCTTGGAAGTATTCTTTCTACTGCTTATATTCACTTTTGAGGTTATCAATACTCTGTCCCCACTGTATACAGTGTGAACAGGAAGCTGCTTCCCCCTCCTGAGAACGGAGCACCAGACTTGAAGTTAAATGTTTGCATTTGTCTTCATGGATTAGGTGACACACATCAAGGTTCTTCTCAGTGTTCCTGTCAGTAACCAGTAGACTATTGAATTAAGTGAGAGAAACAACAAACATTTAAATCAGTTTTTCTAACTACACATGTAACCAGGCAACTGAACACCAACCTATAAGGCAAAGCTCTGTAGGAGGGCTTCTTGCCTCCTGCTTAGTCATTCACAGTCTAAACGCTACCAGAAAACAGAACATTTTTCATTCCAAAAATGGCTTAACTTTCCAGCTTCAGAAACCCCACATAGAATGTAATGATATATTAAACAGCCCTAATTGATGTGATTAATTCTTTTTGACTGAATCCACATTTAAACACATCCTTAACTAACGTGGCAAAACAGCAAGCTGCCATTATTATTTACCTGGTATACTGTTTATTGTCAATTAGTCACATAAAAGGAACAACAGACATAAATTGCTTTGACAGACAGAAATGTGTGCAGACAAGAACTCACATACACACACACACATGCTTTAATAGAGGGAACGGGTCACGACTAGGCCTGGCAGCAAATCAGAGGTGTCAGCTACTGTAGCAGCTCAACGATTCACAGCAGAAGGCTGCACACTGGAATTAGGAATGTACCAATTACCAAGTGAGAGGGGTGAAGGTTACATCTGCAAATGTGAATCTAACCTTGCCAAGTGTGCCTGGATAAGACTGAACATGCGCTGAGATTTTGTTAAAATGTCCTTTAGGTTTCAACTTTATGTAATGACGTTATGTTCTCTGAAAAAAGACAATTAAACTAAACAAGAAAGGAACCTTTCAAATTAGAATTAGTTACCAGTTATTAGTACAGATAAATATTCGTACGTGGCTTAAAGCTAAGGATCTATGCGTGTGACATACCTATCTGACAGAGTTTATTATTTTTTTAATAATGAAATGCTCTAACAAAGAAGTAAATCCCAATGCAAATGCAGAAACACACATTACCACCTACAGCTGCAATTACATAACATGACACATTAAAGGATGCATTTATTATTTCGCAACTTTTAATTTGACTTGGCACAATAGTGAAGCAAGACAACATGCCTCAGGCTTTATCTGAATAATTATCTTTCAACCTCCGTGTTCATCATGTGGTTTTCAACCACCTCTTTGTGTACAAAACTGTTTGGCTGCTGCATAGATACAGCAAGCTTACAATGTACGTTTCGGCTCTGGGAGGTCTTTTTTTGTTGTTGTTGTTCTGTTACTACAAAGTTAAAGATTTCAAAATCTAAATGTTATTGTCTAAGAGAGCCTGAAGCAGCAGAGATAAGTATGAACAAATGTACTGTATGCACAGTATATGAAAAAAAAATTCTTTAACTGCTAGCTGACATTTTGAAAAGCATTTCCACTGCCATTTTTAAATGTGTACATTCAATGCTACATGAAGTCATTCAACTGGCAGGCTGAAAGGAACAAGTTTACACCAGCAGGACAAAGAAATAAGGTCAGCGGCAGAGGATACAAAGGCATATGGAACATACCCAACAGATGCAGATGCAGACTCAATAAATGTTTGCTAATACTAAGCATTAAATTCACATTTGAACAAAAAATGTTTGATGACTGTAAAGGTCGTGATTTGTGATTTTCATTAGGGCACCAGAAACGTTTTTTTTGGGGGGGGGTATACTTTGGTTTTTGGCATTACTGGAAAAAATAATGAAAAAATAATCTTATAGCATATTTTAATTGACATTGAGACTTGTTTTAGAAAATCTAGTTTGTGATGGGAGAGAGAAAAGGGTTATGGGTGTCCAATTGAATTGAGGACACTTTTACATGGGAGAGCAGGGTTTTCAAATCCCAAGTGAAGTTAAAAGTCAATGACTTATTTTCTTCACATGAATGAGATAGGGCAGCGCAGTCTATTGTCAGATTCTGTCAATATTTACTTTGCTGTGTGCCTTTTTTCCAACTGCAGCTTTAACATATTTGTGACCCACAGTTACAAGTCACAACAGTATCTGGTTCTGTGGCTTTGAACCAGTCCTCATAGCGGTGACAGGTAAATGCAGAGAGAGAGAGAGACAGTAGTTTTATCTGACAGTATCTGACAGCTCTTCCAGCTCTTCATAAGCATGTCAAACTACCCGCCTCACAAAAGCTGTTAAAATACAGCATTCTCGTTCGCCAAGAAAATGTACTGCCCACACGAACCCCCATCACGCTCACTAGTGCAGATTTTGCTGACTGCATCTGGCCTCAGTTATATACTGAACACCCAGTATGATATAATGTTTGAGACAGGTCGGAGAAATGACACTTCCTAGTAAGTGGTTATTGAATTCTTGGGCTAATCAAAATTTTGCAGTTCCAGTCTTGATTTGTTTGGCATTTAAATGCTGCTAAACACATATTTTCAAATGGGGATTAACTATGTCTTAATGAGCAATAAAAATTACATTTCCCATACTCTTCATTGGGCACAGAGATAAATATGGGACAAAGAGACTTCCTGGTCTGCCAAATAAATCAGCCAGTGGGCTCTTAGCAATTAACAATGAAGAATTGAACTATGGTGGATACAAATGGTACATTTACAAATGCTTTGCACATGTGCTCACATAGTACAGCTATGTCATGCTGCACTGTTGGAAACAGATAAAAAAATAAATAAATTACCCATCTCCCCAAGAGTCAATTAAAAAGGCTTACATCACAGAAACCTCTGAACTCTTAACAGAGGCTGAGCGAACGGGGCAAAAGAGGAGAGGAAGAAAAAAAAATGAGGACGAGGAACATTTTCTAGTACGTTAATTGCTTGCCTTGAAGGGAGTTTTTTTTTTCACACCGATAAGAGCAATGCCTTTTTTAATGATGGGTAAAGTGGTAATGACTGGGTGTAAATTGGGAAACCTAGCCCGTCTGACCCTCACAGTAATAAAGGCAGTTACAATCTCTGGAAGACTGCAGTGACTAAAATAAACAACAAAAACCACATGCCCTGCAGCACTTGAAAGAAAAAAAAAAAATTGGGCTATTGTGGACAGGCAAGAGCTAGAATATTACAGTGGAACTGCAGATGGTTTAAAATCGGCTTCAAGTTTTGTAGTTTATTTGTAATTTTTGAAAATAAATAAATGCATGCATGTAGATATTCACATTCAATATGCTCATATATTTAGGACCTGTACATGCGCTAAGTTTGTTTTGGGGCATAAAAAATGTGAATATTTTAAATTTCATGCGGGCTTTGATGCATTATGCAAGGGTGTCCTCTTTCTCTCTGCAATTACAGCCTTACATCAGCAAAATGCAACCGCAAGTGTTCAGTGAAGATGCCACTCAAGAATGACCTACTGACCTTTTCCATGATTAATTTTTAGTTTACAAAGCAGATGAAAGGGAAGAGGCACATACAGGCAAAAGAGATGACATGCATCTGAGCCTGTGAGCCGAATCTGCCCTGCTGCTGCACATGTAGACTTGTACCATATGTGATGAATAATAACTCTGCAACACATATCACCTTGCCAGTATCCCCTATAAGATAACATACCTATCTGCTAGGAATAGTTGCATGTGCTGTAACATAACAAATCAAGTGAGAGACTGTGTGGAGTCATACATGCATAGCAAAGAGAGCATCAAAAACAGGACAAGACCAGTGAAGCATAAGCACAATGTGGAATGACTTAAGCGTAGAAATGTAGAAATCTCCTTACAAAGAGATGCACAGTGTCAAGTGGAGCCAATACATACTGCATTTTAAACCTTAAAAAGGCTTGCTCTTTTTAAAAATGTTTGTAGCTAATATTACCACATAACGGGCACGAAAGATCTGCTCTGCACTGACTTTTGGGCCTGCGTTCTGTGTCTCCATACATAACAGAGTTGCCACACCATGCAGAACAGCCTCACACACATGTTCCCTTTGATCAATTTTTCATCAGTACTCATGTCAGAGCAAGAGCCAGAATGGGCATACTAGAGCTTTATGCAAGCCTTTTCATTTACAGAAGCTGATAAATGATAGATCAGCTTAAACACAAACAGTCTTGCTGAACCAGAGTAATAATCCCAAGCAGGTGTTCTGACATATAAGCAACATGGTCTTTTTATTATTTAAACTTTGTGTATTTTTCTGAAATTGCCTGGACTGAGTTTTGATGAAAGGTGGAAAACAATGATTCAATCTATTTTTACAGTAAGTTAAATATAAATTGTGTTTGAGATTTATCTATTTGCTTATGTTAAAGCCTTTATGGCCAACAAGAAGACAATGTGAGGGTCAAGTCAGAATATAGTGCGTGACTAAACGATTTAATTTTAATACACCTTATAATCCAGATAACTCTGTCTACTAAAATAATAGTTTTGCCTCTCTGATTTATTATTATTTCTTATGGTTGTCTTCTTATGGCATAAAGCATTTTCTCATGCTCTCATTACAGGAGCCCATGCCATCTCAAACACAGAAAGGCCTATGGAAAAGGGTGGTAGAAATGTGTGTGTAGAAGCCTGGGCTGAAAGCCAGTCGTGTGGAATATTGCAACAATTATCCTAATATATACAAATGTGATTCCTTTATATCCC
This sequence comes from Pterophyllum scalare, assembly GCA_024447675.2. NCBI lineage: Eukaryota > Metazoa > Chordata > Actinopteri > Cichliformes > Cichlidae > Pterophyllum > Pterophyllum scalare. Next base: position 94,011 of record JAMQGT020013465.1, read on the forward strand.
AAAAAGCTGCTCTCCTGTCATCCTGTGATGACAGAGTAAACCAGAGGCAGAGACTGAGCTAATCTGCGTGTGTGTGTGTGTGTGGTCCAGATGAATACTCATGTTGTGGGGCTCTAAATCTGTTTATGTTTACACAGTGTCATCGTGGAGCGATGCAACTTTTTAACAGGGACAAAAAGTGAGTCCCCTTTACTTAAATGATTACATTTTAAGGTCAAGACTTGTTTTAAGTTTAGCACATGGTTAGTTTTAGTTTCTTGAGTTAGGCAAGTAGTACTTATGGTTAAGGATAGAATAAGTTTCAGCAAATAAATGGAAGTCAATGTGTGTGTGTGTGTGTGTGTTATTATTGCAGGTGGGGACTTTACCCCACTGCTCACTAATATATGGGGACTTGTGTCACCTTGGGGACAAAAATTGAGGTCACCATTGGTACAGATTGCTTTTTGAGGGTGAATATTAGAATCACCTTTACGTTTGGTCAGACATTATGTTTTGCTGGTTAACATGAGTATATAAGGGCTAAGAATTCATCATATCATTGTGTAACCCCCATTTAAGCTTGTGTTTTTCCATGAATGCGGAAGCAGAAAGATAGTGGTTACAACTTTCATTCTATACATTTCTCCAAGATAATATTTATAAATCAAATAGTAAACATAATTTTCTTGTGATTCAAGAACAGGAAACATGTTTTATTTTAACCCAATGCCCTACACTGCTCTAATAGAACAATACAGCATTTTCATCAGGTGATGTTGTCACAATGGACACTTATGTGAACTTTCAACAGAATTGCCACTTTTAGATGGGTTTGAGCAAACCCTGTAGATTGCAGAGCCACTTACTTGATCAAAGTACTTATGAAAATTAACCAATTGGTTGGAAACTAAATTGAAATTGATAGAATAGATGGAATAGAATTGATATTGATAGATAGAATAGAATACAATAGAAAGAAAAACTTAAAATAATATGGAAGATTTGTAATATGGATGAAGATGTCAGTTTTGTTTTGGGTTTTCTTCTCTCAAACTGAGGTTGAAGCAATGTGTTCAACTCTTCTTCTGCATTGTACAATAATGTAGATACAACAGTTTCTGCATGATTCACTGCAATTTCCATTTCAATTACATTTTGATGCCACTGCAAACATGCAATGTGAGCAGGTCCATATGCAGAAATGAAAGGGTTATGTTCCTAAAGAAAACAGTTGATGTTCAGCATGCAGGGCTGATATTCTTGACATAGTTGCAATGTACTGCACTATGTATTGACATAAAGGTATTATAATAATGATGTGAAACTGAAAAGGCATTATACGAGTTTTATTTCTTTTTTTTGGTTCTCTGGGTTAACTGCTGAGCAGTGAGCTCATCTCCTCATCTGTGCTGAAGTCTTAAACTAAATAGTTCAAGGGTGTTTTTCTCACACTGACAGAGATATCAGAAGAGATCAGCAATATCTCTTTGTTTTTGCTAAGCTTCAGTTCCTCTCTGGCACTGCATATTTTTCAAATATCCTCTTCATCCCTCCTTTGTTGCTCTTGTCTGTCTTTCACACTCTCATTTATTTGCAGTCATGGTGTGCACTCCTGTCAGTCCCAGCATGAATTGTAAAAGCCTAATCTTGGCCAGAAGAGAGAATGTTACAGAACATTTGCACAGTGATGACATAAAATTGTACATATACCCCCCCCACCCCGCCCCCGTCCCGATATGTATTACCACAAACTGTATTCCATTGTTTTATGGTTTCTTTTTTCAATATTTCACTTTCTTTTGCCCATGGCCTAGTGCAGTACCATCTACTTAGTACTTTATGTCCTGGGGCTGTTAGAGTGCATCATGATCATGTGGTTCAATTCTGCTGTTCAAAAATGTATACCTGGTAGCTTCAAGTCAAATACATTAATATTTTAACTAGATTCACAGTTTGTCAGTACAGAATGTTTTGAGCTAACCTTCAATGAAGAAGTGCACCAACTACATCTTTAAGAATTAAAAAAGAAAATTTCACACATATCTTATTAATACAGATACAGTAGGCACATTGTGACATTCATAATAGATATACATACTCATGTTGTATGACTATAATAGCTAGGTACACAGGTTACCATTTAGATGTGTTTTTAATTCACTATATTTTAGCAGAAAGGAACAAAGCTGCTCTTTCTCTTGCTAACTGGTGTGTGGGCACAAAGATCTGCAGCAGATATCTATCCTTGCCTGGCACGTGGCTTTAACTAGCTTTTACTGTCTGGACAAACTGTATAGAGATGAGGAAAAGCAGAGAGACAATGTCATAATGTTGCATAAAACTGGATTTTATGTCCTTTTTATACCTGGGGCAGTTATCACAGTTCACAACATGTAGATAACACTTATATTGAATCCTGACTAGACAGTTCATGGCTGATTTTAGTAAAGTAACATCAGTGCTGGCATGCTTTGTATGAGCTCTGAGCTGGTAACATTACTTTCAAGCACTTGCAACACATAGATGATCACTCACTTCCCACAATAAGGGCAAACAGAGCTATCTTCCAAAAGGGGAAGGCTGGCCCACCACTTTAATACAATGCACATCTTTTCATGTATTGCACTGTTTTAGTGTATTACCTTAAACTATTTTATTTACAAACAGACACCACTGTGGTGGTGGTGGTGGTTTTGCTATTACGATTAAATATTGATACTTTATACTTAGAAGACCTTCAGCATATCCAGATATGTGTTTTTGTTGTTTCTGGCCATACAGCTCTGCTCTGACAAATGTTATTGTAAAAATTCAGTATTTATAAATCACCTACTGTAGTGATGCTGCAATCCTTTATACAATAATTCAGATACTTAGCAGCCAATGTGAGTTACAAAGTTCTGTTTTCTTTCCTTCGGGCTTTTTAACAAAACATCGTCCCCTGGGATGAAAATCGTGGTTATTCGTTCAGTGACTGTACTGTTTTGTCAATTTATCTTTTCTTTTAGTGTTTTAGACTTCACAGTCACCTGGTACAGTGCTGGAAAGATAGTATTATTTTGTGTGTCACATTGTCCCCCCACACTACACACATAAATAATAAATCTGTCAGACAATACCATACAAAGAAGAAGGGGAACAGACATGATAACTGATATCTGCATCCATGTGTATACACAGCATGCATACACATATAAGTAAGACACAGTCACAAATACAAAGTGAGAAAGAGAGAGTAAGGGAAAAAAACATGCTCTACGACAACACTATAACTGTCTTTACAGTATATAAAGAGCAGAAATACAGATGCATATAGACAAGCCTAACAAAAAGTATCAAAATACATACAAAAAAATAGAAAGTGTTGAACCCACAGTAAAAGATAGCATAAACTGTCACAGACTGTTCTTCATAGAAGCCTCCAAATACTGTTAGTTCAACCATGGACCTAATTAGAGCTTCTCTAGCTGTCTAACCACACCATCACTTTTTTCTCGATCACTTTTCTTTCCATTTCCCAGAGGAGTGGGAGGAGAGAAGAAAAAAAAAGCGATAACTCACCTGCTGAGGTATCTCACACAGTGATGGAAAAAGCCATTTCTAAACCATCTGTGACCGGGTTTTGAAACAAAAACACACATTACATGTGCTTCTTTTCTACATGATGATTAAAGAGATTTTACATTTGGACAGATGCAGTGTATGTATGAGAATGCATGGTGTTTTTAATCTGTGTGTGTGTGTGTGTGTGTGTGTGTGTGTGTGTGTGTGTGTGTGTGTGTGTGTGTGTTTGTGTGTGTGTGTGTGTGTCTTGTAAAATACAATTTAAAGCAGCCTGTCATCTTTGTCCCCAAGTTTTACATCATTGCCAGGCACATTTGCGAGGGTGTTTGAAATCACCTGACAGCTTAAATTCAGATTCATCCCTCTCACACTTCCTTAGTGTGTAAAATTATATATCAGTCACTATTGTCCTCTTAATTACAGTCATTATGCTCTGTGTGGATCTAAGTATTTATTCTTTTGTCATGTCATGCAGCTCGGAGTGTAATTTCTCAGCATGATGAGAAACGGGAGCTTATTTGTAGCTGAGATACTGAAAAGGGTTACAAAAAGATTAGACAACTTCATTACAACTGAAATTAACTTATATTTGGCCAGATGAAAGTGTATGTGATGATTCTTTCACACATTCTGAAACAAACAACAAATATCTTATTACTGTATTTAGATGTTTCAGCAATTCAAATGACTGAACAGAAATCCCAGTATGCCAAGTTAAAAACAAGCACATATAAACAGGTTGAAAATCTTCTGATATGAAATGCTTTAATCTGCACTTAAACCACAGTCAGCACATTGAGTCGAAACCTCTGACAATATGTCACAACTACAGTAATCATAGCACTAATTTTCTCATGTTGAACTGTCATTAATCTTTGTAAATGAGTGAAAGATCTTGTCATGGCTGCAGTAGAGGAGTGTAGAGTTCCTCCATTCCTGCAGTCTGTGATCTTAGTGCAACCCAAATACCACCACCACAACCAGCACCAATTAGAAGGCTTCCTAAGAGTGTAGAGGTCTGTCTCACTCTCCTGCATCAATATTCTGTCTCTGTGCTGCATTCCTAGATTTGACTCAGTCTTTTAAAGTCCTGTTCTACTAGTAATCTCTGCCTATGTTTCTTGAGTCACTAATTGCCTGTCTTGTCATCCACTCTCCTTCACCCTCCACCTGTTTTCCATTCTATCCCGTTTCTTTTTCCCTGCTCTCGTCTTACGTAAGTGTCTTCTCTTTGCTCTGTCTTCCTCTTTTACTTTTCCTGTTCATTATTCATGCAATTTTCATTTTTGTACCCTCTTTCACCTCTTTCTTCCTTTTACTCCCAATTAATATCCTCTCACTTTTTATTGTCTCATCACTCCCCATCTCTTTTCCCTTCTGTGCTGGTCTTCTTGTAAAATGTTTCTTTTAGTCAAACTGAGCATATTAAACAAAAGAATAACAAAGTAACAAATGAAAACATTAAACATGATCAATTTACAATTTATTTATAACAGATTTTATAAAGTAATTACAGCAGATACAAAATTTAACCTGTCCTTCTATTACAGATGAATAAACTTATGAGTGATACTAGAGGAGGCATAATGCTAATGGTTTGCCAGCAACACCTGTTAAGCCAGGTGGACATGACTTGGAAAGAAAGAAGGTAGGAACGCATCACAGAGAGAGGGAGGGAGGAAGAGAGGGTGAAAATGATAATAAACAAACATGGAGTAGACAGAGATATCAATAAATACTGCATAGTGATGGCTGACATGCCCATGACTCAACAGCAAGTGGGTAAACAAACAAAAAAACAACAAATGAAAAATACATGAATCTGATGTGTTATATTTGTGTGCATATATGAGCAAACATGCATGGAGGCTTTGAATAGCAATGAAAACATGTTACAAAAAGATCCTAAAATATTGATTTTAATTTTTTATCTGGTTATCTGTCAAAAAAGAGAGAAAGAAGCAGGAAGTGAGGTCAGTTGAAGCTAGTATTAATCTCTTTTAGTTGCCTCAAAGGAAGCGGGACCTCCTTGAAAGTGTTCAGACAAATTAAATGCACGTCAGTGTGCACAGCCGCTGTGTTTATAAGCAATGTGATTAATGTTTAAATATGCTAATCATAGCAAGCTAATTGCATTTAGTTTGCATGGACTGAGGCACATGGAGAAATGTATGCAAACATGAAAGCATACAGGTACAGTGGCTAGATACATCCATACCAGTGCCAGATTAAAACAATTGTGTCATTTAGAGTGTTTAAACTTTTTAGCGCAAGTGAATAATTGGTTCAGCATGAAAAAAATTCCCACCTTCTGTGCTGCTGCTGCCTGCTCACTGTCACATTTCCAAAGTTCCTCTTCTGCCAAAAGTAGCCACCAATTACCATTTTAAAATGCAATTTTGTGACACACAGTACTGATACTGATAACTTTATCGAGCATTTACCTATCAAATATTGTCTGCTGAGTAGAATGGAATATAAACAGATTTTATGCAGGGAGAGGGAAGAGCAACCCTTTAGTAGTAAGGACAATCAAGCAGCAGGATTTTTTTTTTGTTACTAAAATCCGTCACTTCAAAAGTTCACTTTCCTTCCTTCAGCATTAAAACTTGAGTTTGCCCTGTGGCTTTAGCTATCAGAGATAGTGCAGGAGGCAGCTACTCTACCATATTTCAATAGTCCAGACTCCTCTTATTAAAGCAGCACAAAAGACTAATTATATCTGCAGCGCTTTGATTTACATGCAATTAAAGTTTCATGTGAACCTAGATAAAGCATTCGGGGGAGAGGAGGGGAGGGGAGAGGAGAGGAGAAGAGAGGAGAGGAGATTAAGGACACCAGTAGTGAAGAGAGCAGATGTGTACAGTAACTGGGCACAAAGAGAAAGAAAGGTAGGGACGGGGAGAAGAGGAGAGGAGATGGGGAAAATAGTGGCGAGGAACAGAGAGGTGAGGCAAGCCATCATTTGGCTGAGGAAGTGATGACACAGCACATCCATCTCAGTGGCAGGTGCCTGCTGTTGCTCCTTTACAGAGGACACAAACTAACAGAGACAGAAGAGATCTGCACCATCACTACACTTTGATAATACCACACTGAGTCAAGATGGTAGGACACAGATAAAAAAAAATTCCACTGATATCTAAAAATATTGCTGCCTTAGAAAAAAAGGGGGGTCTAAAAACAATATCCATAAAGAGTTCATAAATACCTTCTCTCTTTGTATCATCTGTGATGATTTGTTTTCAGTGTTTAATCAATAAAATCAGTGCAGCAAGCACTATATTTGGTGTTTTATGATCATAAGCATTGCTTAGGCATGTTGAGTGTTTTATTTATACAGCCTTAGATATGGTAATATATTTAAAGTATTTATGTCCTTGATTAAACCTTTTCTTCACTTGTTCAATCTCAAACTCATCTCTGATCTCAATTTTTCTTTTCTTAAAAGCTATTCTTTAGCTTACACTGTTTCCTCAGATGTTGCATTTGGTTATGTAACACTATGGTTTGTAAATCAGTAATTGTAGCCTGCAGCTACTTGATATTTCCATCTGAAAGCACTGCTCTGTGAGAAGGTAACATGATGGATGTGTCTTGACAAGGAGCAAACTGGTCAAATTCAATGCAAAGCAACCAAGAACTAAACACATAAGAGGTAAATGGGAGCTATACAACAAAAAAGCTTCAGTAATACTCTGTCAAATAATAGAGCACACACAACAATGTAATTATATAAAAAGCCCTCACTCACAAACACACAATTGATACCTAATGTGGGTGGGTGTGTCACTGTGTGATAATTAATGCATCACCCAGACACACAGAAGGTTTCCAGGCAAGCTATATGAAAGGCTGGACAGTAAATAACATCCTGAAAATAACAGAGGGGAGAAGGGGAATGAAAGCAGGAAGAGGGGGATGGTGCAACAATAATGAAAGCAATAAAGGAAGGCCCATTTTCCCAGCTGTGATCTGTGCCTCAGTCAAGACAGTCAATGCATTTGTGTGTGTGGTTTTTGAGAATTTCTGTGTGTATGTTCCCACTGAGCTTTCAAATGAGTCAAAATGACTCAGTTCGTCTTATCAATTACCCACTTACAGTACAGCAATCCTTTGTGTGTGTGTGTGTGTGTGTGTGTGTGTGTGTGTGTGTGTGTGTAGGTGTGTGTGTGTTGCTTGAAGCCAGAATGAAGTCAAACATTAAAACTGCACATCAGTCCCACACACTTTCACCCACTGAATAACACAGTATAGCTGTATTCCTTTTTCAAAACCCCAGTACTGCCCTGCACAGTTAAAGCTGCAGACACAGTATAAACAAGCAGAAAAAAGGCAAACACACTTGCAAAGGAAAATATTGCAACGTTTCATACTTATTCAATAATCAGTTTAATTTAAATAAATAGATAAGTAATGATTAAACAAAACAAAACACAAGTGGTGCTGTCAATTGTGAAAATGAAATACTTAACAGTTCGACAGTAATGAATGACATCAGCATCTGGTCCTTTTCTGAACAGATACAGCTGTCTTGGTTGTCAGTCGATGAGCAGCACCTTCTCAATACATCGACAGCTGGAGCAGCTCCAGGATGTGTGTAAACATACTCATGCACACACACACACACACACACACAGACTTCCACATTACACACCCCTCTGAGCAGTTTTTGTGTCATGTAAACATGTACCAGTGTGAACTCATTGGAACACTTCACTTTTATTATTTTCCTTATCATCTTCAGAATTACATCTTGTACAGTGACATACAACCTAACTCTCACATAGCAGACGCTGCACTCCTACTTTCAGTAAAAAGTGCAGTCGTTGTTTCACTATTAATGTCTATATTATTGATGAAATGTATTTGTTGTTGCATCATCTTAAATTATGTCTTGTTTCTGTCTTCAACAATAACATCCTCTATTTAAATGGGGAAAAAAAGAAGGTTCTTTCAAACAAAATCAGATGTTTCACATTGTGGAAAAACACAGAGATCATCACCTTCAATTACAAAAGATGAAATAAAGTCACTTACAAGAGTTCCTTTGGCTCCCATCATTTGCACCAGGTGAGGTGGACATCCCAGCAGGATGCTTTTTTGTCCTCACAGGATAACCAAATTGGAGGATGGGGAAGGCAGACAGCACAACGATAGTACACCGAAAACTCCACCGATCACGACAACACCTGCCAACCATGCATCCTCACACTGTCTCTCGGTCCACACGCATGCTCCTCCGCACAAAAGATGCTTCAGAAAAACATTTTCGCGCACACTTGTACACACTTCAGCGCTGAGCGTTTTTAAGAACCTGCCACTCACAAAGCGTGCACGTGCATGTGGGGATCGAGCGCTGCACCAGTGTCTCGCTCCTGTGTGGAGACTGCTGGGGCTGACAGTGCAGAGAGAGAGAAGGACGAAAACGATTGGAGCATACCACTGGCTGCTGCTGAGCGAGGGAGGAGGGGGACGTGAGTAGAGAAGAGTGGGTGAAGAGGGGGTGGGAAAGAGGGTGTGTACACAAGGAAGATCGAAAAATAAGGAGCACAGATGCTTATGAGTTTGCAGGTTTGTGTGTGTAGCGGAGCATTTTTTTTCAACTCATGAACACATTTGGCTCTGACCTTTAAACACACATGAATGCCTCTTAACCCAGTCTGTATACTTTATATATATCTGAAGGAGCAAGCTATTTTCATGAGTAGGGATTATGAGCACCTATTAAAGTGGATACAGAGCAAAGCTGTCAAGGTAACTAAACAGAACCCTTTTCAAAAGGTTAGGTTCTCTGCTTTTCTCATGTACCGTGCACATAAGCACGAACAGCCTTACACACAAATCACAGCATCAAAATGAAACACACTTGTGCCCACACTGTGCCTCCACTGCCTGAGGGGGGGACATAATAATCCTCCTCATTAGCATGATGCTGTGAAGAGCATCACAAATCCACCTAGCTCTGTCGCCTCCTCTCATGTCCTTCACCAACTCCTCCCGATTTCTTTTCTCTCTCAAATTGCCCACCCCTTTTCCAGTGTACACTAATCTCAAGTGAAGGGACCAGCAAAGACACATCTCTTGCAAGTGTGGCTCCTCTGATCTACAAGTGCCAGTGATACAGTACTGTGGATATCTGATTTGTTTTGTTTTTAAATAAGGCTGTTAACTGGATAAAGTTATGTTAAAATTTGTGCAGACTGTTTTTACTAAAAAAAAAAAAAAAAACAGGTTAAAAGACTGAAAGGGATGAATGAATCACTTTAGAGTAACGTAGGGTAGTGAGTCTAAAGAGAAATTAATCCATCTCTCACACACACTTACACACACAAGCACACACTAAATCCAAACAGCAACCTTAGCCTTCATCTTCAGGATCCTTCACAGCTCTCAATGCCCGAAGGGCTGTTCTACATGAAAAACAAGCTACAAACAGCAGCAGCCACAATTGATAGCTTTTGGATACAGCTGCACAAATGATGCTGCAGGCAACTCGACGGAAATATTATAAGCCCCTTAATTAGTTATGGGTGATTATAACTGCGACACAGAATGAGCTGTGGGAAGGGTAAAAAGTGCACCGGCTGGAATTGAGGATGGACTCTTTGAGTAGGAAATCATGCAATACAAAAGACAAATTATAAACCAGGTAATTGCCCTGAATTCACATTCAGAAACCGTGAAAAATAGAAAAAAGAAATGCGGCGCCTTGAAAATGTTTAAAACAGCAGGAATTCATTTCAATTCTTTCACCACTGGTAAACTACAGAAATTCTTAGATAGCTTATGTGGCTGCAGAATATACCAATACAGAAAAAGAGGATTAAAGAATCATTTCAAGGTTCTACCAGGAATTTCTTTGATAACTCTCAGAAAGCCAGCAACTTCTGACCATGACACAGTCCAGATTTACTGTGGGAATCTTGCAATAAAATGAGTGAAGCAGCTATACTTCTTTCATGACTTTCCTTTTCAAATGGTGTCCCCAAGTAGAACCATGATATAGGATTTTTAAGACAAAACAAAAAGACAAGACTGATACTGATATTTGGGGATTTAAAAACCTGATCTGTTGGCTGATATTTTTTTCTTTCCGATGGTAAATGGACTGGTTCTTATATAGCTCTTTTCTACTCTACTTTTAGCACTCAAACATGCCTCATTCACCCATACATGCACTTCTTTCTATGGCTAAGTGCTTTCTATCTAACATTCACACACATTCATACTCTAGCGGTTGCATCGGAGAGCAACTTGAGGTTCAGTATCTTGCAAAGGATACTTTTGCATGCAGACTGGGGCAGCCAGGAATCAACCCACCAACCTTCCGATTAGCAGGTGACACGCTCTACCTCCTGAGCTACAGCCACCCTGAGACAGGAAACACAAACAGATTCCCTAAAATTTGTTATATACAGTTATTTTATGAGTCCTTACTGAAATAATATGACAATGACGTTCAAAAACAGTCTTGTTTTATTGTCACAAGAATTTGTGGATTAGTCGTTTATGCGCCGCCCAACTCTGCTCAGATCAGCTGCTTGTTGTGTTTGTGGCAATCTAAACGTGTTGCCAACTGGGGAGTTTCACATTGATTATGCCTTTGACCAGGTATCACAATATTAACATAACATGATCACCCAGCAAGGAAGAGTGTGGAAAATATATAATTCATCAACCATGGGATGATATGTCAAAGCACTTTCTACTCTAACAAAAAGACTCATAGAATAACAGCAGGAATAAAGAAATTCAAGAGCCATAACAGAACAAATTAAGACATATTTTAGGGGGAGGCGCAGTTTTGAATGTGTCTGACTTCCAAGGAGAGTAACCTTTCATTCAATTTGTCAGTAACTTCTTCTATCATATCTCACTGGTGCAGGGGAGCTGAGGAAAGGACCCTTGGGGTATGCGCAGGCTTTACTGAAATACAAACAATTTTTTTTTTAATAAATCTGCAAATCAAGTTGTTCAAATAGTTCTAAAAGTAGAAGCATTCCTCATGCATTCACTTTGTCCCAGTTTCATTTGAAAGAGTTAATAGGCCTCATTTAATGTTTAGAACTAGACAAAGCACCTTGTGGTGTGAAAATGTGTGGGTGGACTACAGACAATATGAACATCATTGCACTGTAAACTGGAATATGTAACTCACTACACTAACTACACTGTGCATACAGTGCAATAGTATGAAATTAGCTGCAAATGTGACTATACGAATGTTAAAAATCTCTGCACAGCCATGTTAATACACTGCTCACAAAAATAAAGGGAACACTCAAATAACACATCCTAGATCTGAATGAATGAAATATTCTCATTAAATACTTTGTTCTGTACAAAGTTGAATGTGCTGACAACAAAATCACACAAAAATCATCAGTGGAAATCAAATTTATTAACCAATGGAGGCCTGGATTTGGAGTCACACACAAAATTAAAGTGGAAAAACACACTACAGGCTGATCCAACTTTGATGTAATGTCCTTAAAACAAGCCAAAATGAGGCTCAGTATTGTGTGTGGCCTCCACGTGCCTGTATGACCTCCCTACAATGCCTGGGCATGCGCCTGATGAGGTGGTGGATGGTCTCCTGAGGGATCTCCTCCCAGACCTGGACTAAAGCATCCGCCAACTCCTGGACAGTCTGTGGTGCAACGTGACGTTGGTGGATGGAGCGAGACATGATGTCCCAGATGTGCTCAGTCGGATTCAGGTCTGGGGAACAGGCGGGCCAGTCCATAGCTTCAATGCCTTCATCTTGCAGGAACCGCTGATACACTCCAGCCACATGAGGTCTAGCATTGTCCTGCATTAGGAGGAACCCAGCATATGCAATCGCACCAGCATATGGTCTCACAAGGGGTCTGAGGATCTCATCTCGGTGCCTAATGGCAGTCATGCTACCATGCAGCCCTCCAAAGAAATGCCACCCCACACCATTACTGACCCACTGCCAAACCGGTCATGCTGAAGGATGTTGCAGGCAGCAGATCACTCTCCACTGCATCTCCAGACTCTGTCACGTCTATCACATGTGCTCAGTGTGAACCTGCTTTCATCTGTGAAGAGCACAGGGCACCAGTGGTGAATTTGCCAATCCTGGTGTTCTGTGGCAAATGGCAAGCGTCCTGCATGGTGTTGGGCTGTGAGCACAACCCCCATCTGTGGAGGTCGGGCCCTCATACCATCCTCATGAAGTCGGTTTCTAACCGTTTGTGCAGACACATGCACATTTGTGGCCTGCTGGAGGTCATTTTGCAGGGCTCTGGCAGTGCTCCTCCTGTTCCTCCTTGCACAAAGGCGGAGGTAGCGGTCCTGCTGCTGGGTTGTTGCCCTCCTACGGCCTCCTCCACGTCTCCTGGCGTACTGGCCTGTCTCCTGGTAGCGCCTCCAGCCTCTGGACACTACGCTGACAGACACATCAAACCTTCTTGCCGCAGCTCATGTTGATGTGCCATCCTGGATGAGCTGCACTACCTGAGCCACTTGTGTGGGTTGTAGAGTCCGTCTCATGCTACCACGAGTGTGAAAGCACCACCAACATTTAAAAGTGACCAAAACATCAGCCAGAAAGCATAGGTACTGAGAAGTGGTCTGTGGTCCCACCTGCAAAACCACTCCTTTATTGAGTGTGTCTTGCTAATTGCCAATAATTTCCACCTGTTGTCTATTCCATTTGCACAACAGCATGTGAAACTGATTGTCAATCAGTGTTGCTTCCTAAGTGGACAGTTTGATTTCACAGAAGTTTGATTTAGTTGGAGTCATATTGTTTTGTTTAAGTGCTCCCTTTATTTTTTTGAGGAGTGTACTTATGTTTGCGCATCTGTCTGCACAATCCATCTAATACACTACCACTGAGGATACTTTGGGGTAAGTGTGTCAGTATCATTTTAAAGCCTTCCTCTAATTCACAGATTGACATTTGCAGGTGAGTTTTTAAGCGGCACTATTTAGAGGATAATGAACTTCTTCTGGAGCCTGTTTACAACTCATATTGTCTATAGGGCCCATTAGAAACAAAATACAAGATGCATGCTCACTTAAACATGAAGTTCTTAGACTAATAAATGTAATACAACATTTTCACAATTTCTTTGTGACACTCTTTTGTGTTAATACACAAACAAAACTCTTCACTGTTTGAGCCCTTTCACCTTCCCTGCGTCTTTCTGTAAAGTCACAGCCTTGTTAAACGTGCTTTCCATGTGAAACTCAACCCACCATTACTAATGCTTACAAACCCACAGATACATCAGCTGACAAAAACTAAGTGTACTTAGAGAAATGACAGATGAGAATGAAAGCAAAGACACACATACAAAAAATAAATAAATAAAAAATACAGTTGCCTTGGAAACTGACATTCTGCCTACCAGTTTTATATAATCTGTGTAGAGAAATGCCAAATTCTCCAGGCCATCCATAAACTTTTCAACTTTTTCTGTCCAGGAGCCCAACAAAAATTGGGGAAAGAACAGTGCTGGTCTCTTTTGCCATGCTACTGATATAACATAATTAATGGAGGAGTTGGCCTAACCTACTTCATCTCTCCAAATGCTAATATCTTAGTTAATATCACAGTTACCAAGACATTTATCCAATCAGGGATTTTATTGGATTCTTACACATACTATTGAGTCTAAATTCATTTCTATTATAATTTTTTTGACACAGGTTCCTGTTGACTCGATATGTTGCTGCACTGCAACTTTCCGTTAAATTCAGTGGTCATGAACGAGTGCTTATTTTATTAATGTAACTGGGGTTACTGTCAGTTCAGTAACACCCTGAAAAGCACTTTTGTGGTTTGAGGAGCTCTGACAGGCTCAGATATTTTAAGCTCTTTGGGCACTGATGCTGTGTCAGTATCTTGGGAAGGACAGGAAACCTTCTGACAGACTATTCCATAAATAGATACTCCCAAAGAAACACCATTTCCATAAGTAGCCTAAATTAGCCATTTTTTTGGAGTGCAAGAGCAAAAGACTGTTACTGTCACTTACAGCAAGTGTAGCGTTGTTGGAATTGTAACAAGCTGTAACAACAGAGAAGGCTGAGTTTCAGGAGGACATTTGTGTCAAGCCATTGCTTTGCCACAATAAGAAGGAAAAACTCGATGTGGTTCAATCGCCTGGTGACCCCCCAAGGTGTTTCCTTTTCAGCGTGTTCTTGAGTGAACTGAAAGACATCCTGGAGCACAGCCGGAGGGATTACACCTCCCAGCTGGCATGTGAACGCCAGAAGGAGCAGGGGGACGTCAATGTGGGAAAGTACATCTAGGCTGCGCAGCTTGATCCATTACCACAATGACCATAACTTGGATATGTGACTTGAAATTGGATGGATAGGTTACTAAAATTCTTGCTGCTTGACACTAACAATTGATTTATGACTGCAACAAATATACCTTACTAGCACAGCACACTAAAATATATCATTCCTGCTGCAGGCTTCTGTGCACAATAGTTTTCATCAGACATCAGGCAGGCAGGGGTAATCCATGACATGCAAGTCAGATGAAAAATATTTCCCATTAAGCTGCCTTGTGTCATACTTGTTAAGTGCTGTTAAGCAGATTAAACAGATTACAAATTATTGCAAAAGTTACTGCCAAAGCTGTGAAAATTGTGTACTAAAACACTAGCCAGGCACAAGCACACATTTCAACTTGATTGAAATGCTGTGTGCATTAAAAACTGGTTATGCATATTCAGCATTTAGGGAAATAAAAATTAGTTCAGCATATTACAGGCTTACAGGCACATAATTTTGACAAACAAATAACACAATATGAAAACTGATACTATTATGCATCTTAATATGGTAAGACATAATGAGTAAACATTCATTCGCGGATAAAAATATCACCCAGATGTTTGTCAAACTGATCCTGTTTACTCGTCCTTTATATCATTTTTTTCACTAATTTCACTTTCAGGCAGTTCATTAATAGTTTGCTTTTTGTTGTTGTTGTTGTTGTTGTTTTTGCAGCTTTCCATGTGGGTGGTGTTGTACGAACCTGTAAAATGGGTCATAATTAGAGGAGGAATGTAGCATAAATTTTATGCCAGCAGCTGAGTGTTTGTACAATCTACAAAGTGCTAAGATACTCCAAATATTAACAAAACCTATTACCAATGCAATGCAAGGGATATTTACTGCTGTTTTATTGTTTAAAAATAGAGATAATAATGTAAACCATAGTTAAACACAGCCATTAAAATGAAACCCAAAATCGGAGCATTGCAACAGCAACACCATTTAATATTCTACAAAACCTTCAACAGCTTTTGATGGCCCACTCATCTAGATGATGTTGAGCAATTTTGGTCTCACTGGTTTCAACGCCCTAGGAGGAGTTTGTTAAAATGCAAGGCCTGAAAATGGTGGGAAAATGGCCCCAAAATGGCTAGCATCCTTCCGTCCGCCACCTCCTTGATGGAGTCCAGTGGGCAGCCCAGGACAGAGCTGGCTCTCTTAACCAGTTTGTTCAGTCTCATCCTGTCTCTGTCCATGCTACCCCCTCCAGCACACTATGCCATAAAGCACAGCAGAAGCCACCACAGTGTCATAAAATATTTGAAGTAGAGCCTTGCACACACCAAAGGACCTCAGTCTCCTCATTATGTGTAGTCGACTATGGCCCTTTCTGTACAGGGTGTCGGTATTGTCTGCCCAGTCCAGTTTACTGTCGGAGTGAACGCCCAGGTACTTAAAATGTGGATTTGTAGTTGAGGACTAGGTGTAGAAGGTGAAGAGGAATGGTGAGAGCACCATCCCCTGGGGGCCCCTGGGCTGCAGACTACCATATATGATGTACAGCCGTGCAGTCTCACACCACCCTCCTCCATTTCCCTTGCAGCAATGATGGCGGGATGGTATTAAAAGCACTGGCGAAGTAAAAAACATGACTCTCGCAGTGTACCCAGGGGACTCCAGGTGAGACAGTGCCCGCTGTAGCAGGTAGATGGCATCATCTACCCCAGTGCCAGGTCGATAGACAAACTGCAGCGGGTCTAGTGCAGAGCCCACCTGGGTGTGATGGTGGCTGAGGACTATCCTCTCCATGGTCTTCATGAGGTGGGAGGTCAGAGTGATGAGTGTGTTGCTTGGCTCTGTGGGACAGGCTGCTTTGGGAACTGGCACCACACAAGAGGTCTTCCACAGGGCCACCTCACTGAGCTGGTTTGCACACTCCATGAGTACCCTGGAGCAGATGGTGTCTGGGCCTGTCACCTTCCTGTAGGGGTTGGGGCAGAGTAGTCTGGATGACAGACGAGTTGAAGGTGGATGCTATTCCAATTTGTACGACCAGAGGTGTGCATGGCTGCAGTTGAGAGGAGACAACTGGCCTGGAGAGGTGTAAAGAAGAGGGGCCCCGATGAGTGGGGACTGGAGGGGGGACAGAGTCAAATCTACTGAAAAACAGATTTAACTAATTTTCCCCGGCTTGGTCTCCAGAGGTGACTTGTCCGTCCCCGCTTTTGCCATTGCCCGAGAAATGTTTCAAACCTCTCCACATGTCTTGGACATTGTTCTTCTCCAGGCTGCTCCGCAGTTCCTCCTGAGATGAAGGCCCTCTTCTTTTCATTCCGTAGAGCCTTCAGTTCAGGGGTCACCCAGGGCTTGTTGTTGGGAAAACACGTTAATTTCTTTGATGGCAGTGTTTTCCACACAGAAGTTGATATAGTTCATGATGCAGTGGATCAGACTGTCAGTGTCCTCCCCATGTGAGCTGCACCGTATGTCCCAGTCTGTGGTAATGAAACTGAGAAAATGCTTCAGGTATGTCTATTATCATGCAAGTAACATCACTGTTGAAATATATGACACCAGACAAAAGCCAAATACATCTTGTGCAAGCAGCATCTACATAAGTTGGATTGGTTACAAAAGAGGCTATTTGCCGTTGGCTAACAACACACAGCCTTAGGGTAGCTATGAATTACAAGACACCCTGGGGGGAAGTAGTTCTACAAATTGGAATGGCATCCACCTTCAACTTGTCTGTCATCCAAAGAGCACAACAAAAGAAAAACAAATTATAAACTGACAAGATAACAGAGACACAAAGACCAGTGCCAGCTTTGTGTCACAAGCCCAGAACCAGCTGTAAGAGTTAGTCACCCTGCGTAGTGACATAATTCTTCAGAGTTTTCTCCCGTGATCTCTCATGTATGCAAGCCAACTTTTATGCTGGAGTATTTCTTAACTCTCTGCTGCAATGTGATGAAGGCCAAATGACACAAAGGTGGAAAGGTGTTGCCAGGCAACTCTACACCTCAGGTAATTCTCTTTGTTTTCCCCTTTCCCCTGTTGGATCACACTTGATTTTTTTTGTCTTCACCACAAAATAAGAGCACTGTAATGCTGGTTCAATGTTCCAGACCATCTTAATGCTAGTACAGTCAAATGTGAAAAAAAAAGACAGAAAATTTACATTGGACGTTTGGCAAGGCCGGCACGGATCCAGGGAAAGGTGGGCGGAACAAAGGACCAAAGAACTGGAGTGAGGAGAGAAAAGAATGCAATAAAAAGTGAAAGATGGAAGACTCTTAAAAAAAGAGAGAGATTTTTATAAATCACATAACCATTTGAATCACAGTTTAAATGCTACAGCATATGAAACCAGCCTCCTGTTTCAGCAACATTTAAACAAGGTCATATCACGTAGCTGTTTCAAATTTTAACAAATTTAACTTAAGTTTCAATGTTGCATTTACAAACAGTTCCCAACAGTTTCTGATGTACACCTTAAAGTAAGGACACTCCTTGTTAACAGCTTTTAGAAGTTGCCTGTAACAGGACTGACTTGTGAAGTTCTTCAAGTAGTAGCACTTGATAAATAATAATAAGCTATAAACATTAAGAAAGTTCTACACCCTGAGGTGTGAGTTTCTGTGGGGTAAAATAAGTCCTTGGAGCTTAAGTTAAATCCTGATTTATGGGATCTTGTTTCCACTTCTCGAAAAAACAAACAATCAATCAAACAAAAAAAATAAACATTTTTTTTGCCATGCATAAATCTAAATTTTGTTATCTCAAAAATTCAACTTAGGTACCTCAAAATTTTGACCTACTGAAGCAAACATGTGAGAAAATAACATAAAATTTAAAGTTATTAAGTTGAAATTTTGAGACAACCTGGAATTTTGACTTAGCTCTACCTGGCATCCCCCCCCCCCAGCAGCAGAAACAAGCTTCCATACTGATCCCTGCAGTGGAAATATAGTGAACACCTCCAAAGGTTGGGAAAAGTTCTTGTGGTGGAAAAAGCAACTGCTGTAAGCCTTCGCTTCCTCTGACAGTTTCTCTGTTCTCTGTTCTCAGACTGCTCTGAAAGCTCTGCTGGTAAATATCCTAATATGGTAATCTCAAACATACAAAATTGGGGTTGAGCACTGCAGCCTCATACCACCTTCTGTTCAAACCTTCTCTTTGCACGGGGCAGCCAATAAGAAGAAAGATCGACCTAAAATAGCTTTGTTCAGGCACTGGATGAACAGAGAGGCTGCACAAAGGCTGAACAGAAGAAAAGTAATGATTATCTTCTAACTGTGAATCATGTAGAGCTATGTTACAACCAGCTTGTAGGCCATAACAAAGAATGGAATCATGCCACCAACTGGATAGCTACAACAGAAGGCAGCTAGTGCTTTCTTGAGAATAGTTGAGCTTCTGTCAGCATCTTGTATGGCACCTCTCATGTCAACATGTTTGACATCCTGGTGGTGGTGGAGGAACTAGAGGCTAAAATGAACACTTTGTGCAACGCTTGAAACTGCTTCTGCTAATTCCAGCGCCCACAGCCGACAGACTGTGCACAAACAGAGGACGTGATGTGGCTCCCTGTACCTGTTCACTTTCATTTGATAAAAACTTAAAAAATACTAACAGGAAATATAAACATCACCACAAAAGTCCAAAATAATCTCCAAAGGCATGGCAAGACATGCAGGCATACAACCCCCCCCCCCAAAAAAGCTCCAAAACATGCAAACACACAACTTTTTCTTATTCTTATGTAACCACACTGTCTCACTTAATCTGCATTCTTATTTAGAGCAATGGCCCACAGGATGCAAATGTTGGAAAAGCACATTTGTGAGCACATTTATACATATACAAATGTTCAGACACAAAATGACTCATGCACACTTTTCAAAGTTGTCACAGGCACAGTGACTGTGTCTGGATTTTACCCATGGGGCCATCTGTTCTTGCATGAGTCAATTCGAGGAGACACATACTCAGGAATCATTAAGGATGCAATATGGCTCCCATGTTAATCACCAGCCGTCGTCATTTCTATTGAAAATTAGCCACTGGGCGACAGGGACGTGGGGACGGCTCGTTATTCACAATCTGTTCAAGAAAACATGTTTTATGGGCCATTTTTGGAACAGGTGGAAAAGATGGAAGCCTATGATATGAGTGAGCTTTTACAGGTTGCTGGGCAGAAATAAATCTTTGATAATCAACACTATACTAGTACATTGTAGCATTGTTATTAACCCTCACTTCTACTCCATGACATTCCTAAAGGTTCTAATATTATACATTTTCTTTTGTGGATTGGGAAAGTATCTGCTGATAGAAATGAACATTAATCTGTGTGATTCAGGCCAATACTGATTATCTGTAGGTGATGCTTTTAAGGCTGTGGACACATTTACAACATTTTCTTCTAACTGGTGGCAGTCATCTTGCCCCCAATTTAATGCATTACATGTTGTCTAACTTTTTTGGAAGGTGAATTATACTCATTCTGTTATATACTGCTCACAAAGATTATAGGTAAACATTTTAATCAGAGTACAGCATCAAGATAATTAGGCTTTTGGGATATTGACCTGGTCAGTTAAGTTGCAGAGCTGCTTTGGTGTTAATGAAATTAACAACAGGTGGACTACAGGAGCAACAATGAGACAGCCCCCAGAGCAGGAATGGTTTTACAGGTAGAGGCTGGCATTTTTTCCCTCCTCATCTTTTCTGTTTTTTCACTAGTTTTGCATTTGGCTACAGTCAGTGTCATTACTGACAGCATGAGGCGATACCTGGACCGCACAGAGGTTGCAGAGGTAGTCCAACTCCCCCAGGATAATTCATCAGTGCGTGCCAATCCCAGAAGGTTTGCTGTGTCTCCCAGCACAGTCTCAAGATTATGGAGGAGATTTCAGGAGACAGCCCGTTACTTTAGGAGAGCTGGTCAGGGCTGTAGAATGTCCTTAACCAATATGTGCTCCTTTGTGCGAGGAGGAACAGGATGAGCACTGCCAGGCCACTGGTATGAATCTTGATCTTGTTATGTAACACAGCTGCTACAGACAATGACCTGACCTGTGTCACTACCCTTGTTAGTACTTTGAATTTTCCCCACTTTATGCCACAGGGAGCCTTTTTGATACTGACCTATTCTAAAAGTTGACCTTTTAGACCAGACGTTGACTTTCTTTGCCCCTTATGTTGCTTCTCTTCAAAACTGGTTCCTCCCCTTAAGACTTTTCTGTTTTGGTGGAAATAATGTTGTATGGAATAGTGCTGCCACCACTGGGTTAATACTGTAATTATCTACTGTACTACAATACAATACAATCAGATTGACAGAAGCACATTTACTATCAGTGTGATGACCTGTATACACATGTCACAATAACAGACGACTACTATCGAAAGAAAAAAACGGAAATAAAACAGTAATTTATTTTGTCCTACCAAACAGAGTGATTAGGAGCGACAATATATCATATATCAAGTAAACAGGCTTGAAAAGGTGACTTTGAACATAGCTCAACTAAGCCCACTCCCTTATCTAAAAGTGATTTATGTAATGCAGATCAACAACACAAAGTGTTGTTATCTATAGTTCCCCCTGAATTTATTTCAAACACGCACAAAGAAATGCAACTCTGTAATGCGAGAGAATGGGAATAGCTCATGATGTATGAGCTGAATTTCATTTTATTCTTTATTCAAACTGCTGATAAAACCTGAACACACAAACTAAATCAATGCAAATATTTCAACGCAAATAATATTGTGTGGTATCATAAAATTTAATCCAAAATGAATTGTTTTAGTTATAGGACCCTAATGATGAGTTGAAGATGCTATGTTTCTCAATGGGAGGGAGCAGAAGGGACAGGATAAGAAATGAGTACATCAAAGGGACAGCTCAGGTTGAGTTTGGTGACAAAGTTAGAGAGGCAACGCTGAGATGGTCTGGACATGTGCAGAGGAAAGACAGTGGCTATACTGGACAAAGGATGTTGAAGATGGAGCTGCCAGGCAGGTTCATGGATGAAGTGATGGAGAACGTGCAGAGGGTTGGTATGACAGAGGAGGATGCTAGGAGTGAGGTGGCGGCAATGGATCCACTGTGGCAACCCATGAAGGGGATCACAAGAAGAGGAAGAAAGAAAAAGACCATACGGTAATTAATTTCAATTTTCATGTGTGTTTTGTTCAAGCAATTTAAAAAAAATTGAAGATATAATCATCAGAAATAACTATGAACAGAAATAAACCATGACGTCACAAGCATGTAAATTATAGGCAATTTTCATTTGACAGTCTAATCATTCAAAATTTTATTGAGTTAATACATTTAAAGGGTAGTAGCAGACTCTGCTCACTCTGACGATGTCCTAACTCTTTGCCATAAAACAGTTCCATCTAGTTATTGTGCTTTAAGCATTGTGGAAAAAGATTCCATATATGATGGCATACTTAACATACAGAACGATAACAACTTAAATTACCTAAATATTAACTCATCATGTACACTGTGTATCAATACAGAAAAAAACAAAAACTCAACATAAACTGTGTACTTGAAATGTTATTCTAATGTTTCTGACCAGTCAAAAGCGCTAGTTTGGTCTAAAATAAATACATCTCACCCTGACGTGGTGAGAACAGAATATCACTTGACAGAAAACGCCGCCAGCAAGAGAGACCTTGTACAAAGACGAGGCCTGAATGCAAAATAGAGCAAATGATTAGCTTTCCCTGCTGCTGCCCTGAAACACAGCATTGTCATTCAGCCAGTGGCTCCGTCAAAGAGGATTAGATAATGACTGGCGCTCTGGCCCAGAGCAACTTTTCTGTGTTGTGTTCCTTCCCAGCTGTTCCTTCTTTACCAACAATTTTACATCCATTCAATCTTCAGTCGATCTCCACTATTCAGTTACATAGTGCACATATGCATGGCTGAAATAACACTACACATGTCTACAGCAAAGTGTAGATTCTCTCCTGACAAGAATCAGTGTTATCTATTTTACACACAGCGTAGCGGCAGAGGTCCGTTTAATCTGAAGCACATATTTTCTGTTTTAAATTGAATTTGAAGCTCTGATCCAATCATCAGAATATTCTATTAAATTTTGTATAGATACCAACATGCTATATATTCAGTACTATGGAGATGGTGCAAGATTTAATGAGCACAGGGAACAATTTGGGCCAGCTGATATGCAGCAGTTTGCAGGTGTGGGTATAGTTATGCATCAAATTTTGAACTAGAAACATACTTTTCCTGATTTCAAAATTAGAGCAATGTTTGTGCATAAGACATTGTATGACACACTCAATACCTGATCTGGTTGAAAGTCATATGCTGCTGGTTAGATACATTCCCCACATGGAGAAGGTACAGATATAAGAACCCATCAGATAGGCTGCTGACTTAAATACAGATTATACTGTCTGTGTCCGCAAGTCCGCTCAGGTCTGCACGGGTCCCAGTGATGTAAATTTCGTCTGTGTGAATGTCTGATTTTTGTGACCGCATGGACACATCCACAGAGAATTTACATTACAATGCACCAAATACAAATGCTCTCCAGGCAGCGGATGTCAGAGTAGTATAAATGACTGCTTGGCCGTTGGGTCTCCAGCTGTCCGTGTCTGCAATGGAGTATAATCAAGGCTTTATATTACAGTCGCACTAGGGAAAACAGTATCTGGAGGTCATGGTATGATAATAATATTGAACGTCTATTTTGACAGATACATCTTCAAAATTATTGCAACTGTGTGCAATGACCTTGCAGACTTGTTGCTTTTGAGATGGTTTCTTCGAAGTCGAGGACCAGGTTTGCAACCACTCGCAGTCAGTTGCTGCTTTCAAAGCAACTTTAGTGCATCAAGATGACGATAAAACAACATTAAGACAGTCAGTATATCAGTTTGTGATTGAATTGGGACAAATGAGCAATTATATGCAACTGTTGGCGTTTAACTGTACATACCCAGAAATTCACATTAACTTCTCACCTTCAGAGTCAGAACTCCATAAATTTGAAACAGAAATTCCTCAACAAATAGTGCTGTACTTACTGCAGGACAGCAGTTGAACAGCACAATGACATAAGCACTCTGCATACTCTACATAGGAACTTTGCTTTTATGTAAGGAAAATAACCAGGTGGCCAGCTTACCTGCTTGGAACTCCAGCCTGACCTGACTGGTCAGTCTTATACAGACTACAGACACCAGTACTCTTGTCCCTTGCTTACAGATTAAATTTATAACTTATAACTTCCCCTGGAGTATAATAACCACTTTTTAGTTCATAGTTTGACAGGTATGCACAACACAGCATAAATAAGAAACACACCTCATGGAAGGTGGTTTTTAGTAGTGCACTTAATCCACAAGCTCCATCAAAAGCCCTGTAAATCTCTATCATACTGTTTTTTAAAAAAATCTGTCTAAAACTTCCCAAATCATTTTATGAGGATAACTCTATGAACACAGCTGGCAAAAGGAACAGAAAATGGGGAATTGGGAAAAGAAAAAGAAAGTTGTCAGATGCATGGAGCCAGGTCTTTAGATTCATATCCTTGGCTTATTGAGGCATTATATCCACAGGCAGCATATTCTTCCACTCACTCAGCCTATTGCTGTAGAGAGCTTATACAGAAGTCAGCTCTTTCCTGTTACCATCCCCACATACTGTGCTCATGCGAGGCTATATTGAGATTCATTCAGTCAAATGGGATAAACTCAGCATTCAAAGCAGGCGAGATTATGAAAAGGAATGTGTGCATGTGTGTGTGTGTCTTTTTGCCCAGCATGTGTCTGTGCATGCTCTCATATTTGAAGACAATGCACTGCTCAACATACTCCAGCAGAGTGAGTACGTAATATGACAAAGCAAAAACAGCACGGGGAAATAAAGTGAGAGGAAAAATAGTCCCGCAGGCTTTCCACACATGCAGACTCCATCTTTTCTTCATTCAGTGAGTGTGACTGTGTATTCCACTGAGACTGCCCTGCCACAATCAAAAGCCCAGCATGTCTGATCCCCAGGGTATTACACACAGTGCTCTGAGTGCGCGCACGCACGCGCACACACACGCACACACACACACGACGAACAGGATTCTTTTCAATCTTCACTGTGATGTACAGATCAGGAAGGGTTATGATGATACTTTTCAGCGGTGCCCAATTTTTTTCACTCTAATCATTTTAATATTTTCCCCCATTCATTTTTTAGCAGTACCATTAGGCATGCTCCATCTATACATATTGAAATTTTGATAAATACATCTTTAGCCAGGGAAGAGAGTTAATTCAAGCCATAATTTGTCCACCACATGAGAGATATGTTCTAATTTGACATTTTTATGGGCATAATGCAATTCCAGTATTGGACACATTGACAGAAAGTTAGAGTCTTACGGCCAAAATGCCACTTGGCTATACCTCTATATTTTAATTTTGTCCAATATCCTGTGATACCAAGCTTGAGTCTTCATTTATTTTCTTAAGATATTAAATTTCCCTGTCCTCATTAAACTAAAATAATATTTAGACTGGATTTCTGTCTGAACTCAAAATGCTTAAAGAAGGTCCATACAGTGTTTCAGCTTTAGATGCATTAGATAAAAACTGCACTTAATTTAGAAAGAAATTTTTATTTTATACATTTTAAGTGCATGGTGGGAATATAAAAGCAAACCACTTATATGAACACTATTTGTAACACTAAGTTTCTTGGACATTAATCTTCAGACCCCACGTCCTGTAATCTGGTCTGTCTGGCTCTCTTAAATTTCTGACTTTATGGTTTACTGTTAATCTAAGGGATCACAATATGATCTCAGTCACACAATGCACTGAGAGAAGAGACGATGTCAGGTGAAGAATTTAAATAGATCAACATCTCCATCTAGTGGTTTAATTTTGCAGTTTGTTGGTAAGATGAAAGCAGAAGCAGTCCAGCAAATCCAGTAAAAATTTTCTTCTCATCTATTTCACCTACACTGTTGGATTTAGTGAATGCCTCTGATTGTATGTCATCTGTGTTCTGTAGTAATTTTAAGTGTGCAATCCATCAGTAACCTGTACATCTCTGATATGGCAATTGTATTTTTAAGCACTTTCTTGGTAGCAGCCTGCCTCAAAACATAATTTATTCCCATTTCTTTAGTTGAATTTACAAAAAGACATCAACGTTAACACAGTTTGACAGCCCCTTTATTTTATTCATCCACTGTCATGGTTTGGAGCTGCATGTCAGCCACTGGTGTTGGGGATCAAAATTGATGGAATTATGAATGCAGAAAAGTACCACCAGATTTTGATCTACCATGCAAAACCATTTGGAAAGCATCTGATTGCCAATAGCTTCACTTTTCAGCCTGACAAACAGGCTGATCCCAGACAGACTGCCAATGCAGAAAAAACATACCTAGGTAGAAAAACACACAATGCAACACTATCAGTCATGTGATAGCATTATTGAAATAGTGTGGGATCATCTTGACAGAGAATGGAACAAAAGGCAGCTTTGAATGTCCTTATATGCTGTATTTCCATGTAAATGTGCATGTTTTTTTAAAAAAAAAAAAAAACACATACATAAATACATACATACAGTCAGTCAGTCACAGCTCTAAGCCTATTCAATGCCAAGTCTTTGCATTGAATATGGGCAAAAAGGTGTACATTGCAATTTCACAAAGAATTTGACCATGCCATGTACTTTTTGAATCTAAAACATCATTATGTCATTATTTCACACAGGAATCTTTTTTTGGATTCTAGTGTAAAATTGTATAATGAATATGATATGAATTCCTGAGTTCTGAATGTGTTTGCCATTTATAAGAGACTCCCTCAAGGTGAAGAGATACTGTATTCACAAGAATGAGATGGGCGAATAGTACTCTAATACCAAGCCAGCTACACTGATCACTCTGCTACTGTACCTTAAATAGCACTCCATATTTCCCACCACCTATGAGAATTCACTGTTATTCCCTGATGAGGGCAGTATAGATTAGTTATTGTTTTTCTCTTCAGTGACTTCAACAGCAAAGCTACTCTTTCTTTTCACTTTCTTGTATAGTACAGGTCATTTTAAGAGTAATCGTGGCTCTTTTGTTTAAGCTGTTAGAATACAGTAAGTATGAACCATTTTAGTTTCAAAATTAGAACCGTTGTCTCTCAGACTGTGTTTCATTTAATTTAATTGGTGCAGGTTTTTTTGTAATTACCTGCAATGTTTCAAGACCGCAAAATTATTTATTATTTCTATAGGTCATGCATTTTTAAGGATAGGCAGCTTTTAAACAACAGTGTTTCCTCGCTTTAACAAATACTAACTGGCTAAAAATAGAGTTCACTCTGAATTTCTCATTGATATAATTGAACATTTACCAGAGATGTGTTGGTTTAGCCATGAATAAAATAAAAACAAGAACAAGTTTGCTCCAGAGAGCTGACAGTCCACGAAGCAACGTAAAGCATTAACCCACACTCTCCATCTCTGACAGAGGGCTAAAAATTACAGTACATCTGACATGCATCCGGCTGCTTGTCTGTTTCACTGACCTAGAAATATCCTCCTGACTCAGTGAACTCAGATCTAAAGTGAAGCTTACTCCATATGTGTCAGAAGGAACTTGTGTTTGGTGTTCATTCTGGGGAATATGGGGCAGGTGTGCCTACTCTACTGCATTAGTCAGCTTTTGAAAACAGTTCCAGAGGAACAGTGAGGATGCAACTGGAGGGGTTGTGCAGATGGAGGAGCTGGCTTATACTGTATACTGAAAGAGTGACACGATGATGTTTGAGTCCCTGCCTTAAATTGTCTTTCAGAGACATTTTTTTAATAAATGTGTGAAGGGTAGGTGCAAACAAGCAATCCAGATACTGTTCAGCTTTATACCTGTAAGATTAATCACTTTATGAAAATAATAATTATCAAAGAAGAGGGGAGAGGAACCTAAATTCTAGCTGTCACGCCTGCAGTGATTAATAAAATGTTGGAGAATTCTTCATGTTTAAAAGAAAAAGTCAGTTAATGTGTGTTTATTGCTTATAAAATCTGATCCTGATCTAACTAAAACACAAACAGCACTGAGTTTTAATTTCACAGTGTAGGTTGGAATAAGTATGTTACTTACTGTGCTAATGAGAAACTATGGGTCAGATGTTCCTATCTGGAAGATGAGACTGGAAGAGTGGGTTGTTGAGGTGTCCTTTTCTGTAAATAAAGGCAATGGAAAAGACTGCACTTCTTAAGAAACACTGGTTGGTATGAATCATGCCTTAATCAGCTCAACTTTCACAAGACCATGAAAGATGGATGGACGGACGAATGATATGACACCAATGTCCTCCCGCTTTATATTGGGGGGAGGATAAAAAGAAACAAAAATAATGAATGAATACTTCTGAGACATTGTTCCAGATTAGACAGAACTTTAACCTTTTGGCTGAAAAGCACAACACTGTGCACACCAACAACAAAACACCATCCCAACAGGAGCACGGTGAAGGGAAAATTATGGTTTGGAGCTGGCTGGCTACCTCAGCCACTGAGGGAACTGTATCAAGAAATGCATTTTACAGGTAGGTGATGTCAGAGCAGCAGAGGTTGGATGATGCAGCAAGAATATGACCCAAAGCACAAAGGTAAATTAAAAACAGGGCAAAAGAGAAGAAAATTAATGTTTTGGTAGAAACAATTCAAAATCCTGACCTCAAGATGCAGTGGTATCACCTGAAGAGTGCACTTCAATTAAAGCATTTGAGACATATGAATGTAATTAAATAGTTTTGCAGGAGGAATGGTCCCAATTCTCGTATCTTTCTACCATCCTTCTCTTCATGCCCATCTTTCTACTATTAGGAGTTAATAATAAATCTACTAAATTTTCTCAGAATGTGGTGGAAAATTAAAAGTAAAAACAGGTCACCAGTCTGAAAACCCAGGAGTTTGCATTAAAATGATTTCATTCATGCTTTAATTGCCAGCGAATTAGCACGGCCTCACACTTTAATTTGTAGCTGTGCCTTGCCAAAACAATAGTGGGCCGTAGGGGAGATGTGCTCTGGGACTTTAACACAATGTGAAAAGATTGATATGTGGCCTTATGCTTTGTTCAAGTCCACACTGTATGCCACATCCCCTTATGGGCACCATTGTTGGCAGCTGTCACAGTCATCAGGCAGTGTGCCAGTTTGGACCTGAGCCAGCACAACACGTCACATAGGAACAGAATCGTAACAGTCCCATCTCCCAAACACAAAGTGATCAAGATGTTCCATATATACACTACAGCCTCAATACATCTGCTGGGACACGTGGAATATCCGTCCATCTTCTTAACCACTTACTTATATGTGTAACAAAATTGCATTAATACTTATTATTCAAAGATTTTAAAGACATTTGACTGGAGTGCACAGGGCCTACACTGTCTCTATCACACCTTAATAATTCCTGCTCCATTTCTCCTTGATGCTCATCCAGTCATGGATATTTCTCCCCCTCTGTCACTCTCCTACTCTTTCTATGCCCTAAGGCAAGGAGATGTAGAAAGCACTGAATAAGCTTTAATGTGTATCCAGACACAGCTTGTCGGCTTTGAACTATACTTGTCTGACCATCTTTTCCATGCCTCTCCATCAGTGCTAGAGAACTCTTATCCTAAATTGATTCTGTGCACCGGAGATCTATGAAAAAGGCTGTACAGAACAAAGCAGGGGCTGACAGAAAACTTCAGAAGCACTAAGGGCATGTGAAAAGAGGCTAGAGAAGCCGAGAAGGGTGATATATAAAATGGGTGCAATATGACAGTGATGTCTTGTTTAGCTGCCGGGGAGAGGTTCACATCATAGATTTTCCCATGTCTTCGCACCTTAACCAGTCTTAAGGCAGTGTTAATGCTGATGTGTCCCTATCTTCTGATTTTGTTGTGGGAAAAGAAATGATGGCTTGCCCTGGTGTGACTGAAAGCACTCAGGTTTAATCCAGATATCGCGTGATGTGATCTGACAAGGTCTTTGGGCGGTACACTGACCTGCTACCTGCTCAAACACTCAACCAGCAGTGTTGGGTAAATTGTTCAAAATGTAACCTTAATACTTCAGTCTAAGAAATATTATGTATGAATATATGTTGTGTTGTAGAATTTTAGAAGTGACAGGGTGTGTGTCTTTTTTTCTACTCCCTGTATTTGCTTGAATGAACAGGTAATAATAAACAGTATGAGGTAATAATTCATACTTGGATTCAGTTATCAGAATCAGAATCAGAAATACTTTATTGATCCCAGAGGGAAATTTCTGTTGTTACAGCTGCTACCGTTTCATTTAAATGAATAAAACCAGAAGCAAAATAAAATACACTAAAGGTATTAAAAAATAAATAAATAAAAAACTAAAGAGATAATTTGGCTATATACACATCTAAATCTTGTGAGTGTAGTGGCTGTGACTGTAAATATAAATCTGGAGTATACTGAATTATATATATGTACAATGTATATGGACAGTCTTTTTTATGTATATGTATTTATATAGATGTATATGTGACAATTTTTATGTACAATTGTATGCACAGATACTAAATAAATACTAAATAAATGAATGACACTGGTGAACCACAGTGTCACCTATTAAGGGAGGAGTTACAGAGTTTGATGGCCACAGGTAGGAATGACCTCCTGTGGCGCTCTGTGGTGCATTTTGGTGGGATAAGTCTTGCACTGAATGTGCTCCTGTGTCCCATCACTGTGTTGTAGAGTGGGTGGGAGCCATTGTCCATAATGGCCTGCAGCTTAGACAGCATCCTCCTCTCCGACACTGCCATAAGCGAATCCAGCTCCACTCCCACAACATCACTGGCCTTGTGGATCAGTTTGTCTGGGTCTGTTGGCGTCTGCCGCCCTCAGCCTGCTGCCCCAGCATGCAACAGCATAGAGGATGGCACTCGCCACCACAGACTCATAAAAGATCCTGAGCATAGTCCGACAGATGTTGAAGGACCTCAGGCGTCTCAGAAAATAGAGACGACTTTGGCCATTCCTGTATAGGGCATCAGTGTTCTTAGCCCAGTCCAGTTTGTTGTCAATGTGTACTCCCAGATATTTGTAGTCCTCTACGGTGTCCACACTGACCCCCCTGATGGACATAGGGGCCACCGGTGCCTTGTCTTTCCTCAAGTCCACCACCAGTTCCTTTGTCTTTGTCACGTTGAGCTCTAGATGGTTCCGCTCGCACCATGTGACAAAGTCTTTCACTGTCATCCTGTACTCATCCTCATCACCCCTGCTGATACATCCAACTATTGCAGAGTCATCAGAAAACTTCTGAAGATGGCAGGTCTCCGAGCAGTAGCTGAAGTCTGGTCTTTTCAGTAACATTTACATTTACCGTTAATGGATTACACAGCAGTGGGGAATAAGTTTTATTACATGTAGGAAGTCTTTCTGAAAGTGCTGTAACTAAGTTCTAAAGAACTAATTCCTTCATTATTATGCTCTTCAATGCCATGTGCCAACACAGTGCAGAGCAGCTACCTAAACTCTGCTCCCAGTGAGGTAGACTATCTCATTAATAGTTTTACATCCTCTCACTGCGTATGACTTTGGATACTGTGGCTCCTCTGAAAAGGAAAGCCTCAAATCAGAAGTGTCTGACTCCGTGGTATAATTCACAAACGCACAGCTTAAAGCAGATAACCCGTAAGCTGGAGAGGGAATGGTGTCTCACTTAAAGTAGAAGATGCTCATTTAGCCTGGAAAAAGAGTTTGTTGCTCTATAAAAAAGCCCTCCGTAAAGCTAGGACATCTTACTATTCATCATTAATTGAAGAAAATAAGAACAACCCCAGGTTTCTTTTCAGCACTGTAGCCAGGCTGACAAAGAGTCAGAGCTCTGTAGAGTCGAGTATTCCTTTCACTTTAACTAGCAGTGACTTCATGGATTTCTTTACAAATAAAATTTTAGACATTAAGAAAAAATTATTCAAAACCGTCTCCAAGATTTATCTTCATATTCGGCTGCTTTCAGCACTGCTGGTACAGTGCCTTGCGAAAGTATTCGGCCCCCTGAACTTTTCAACCTTTTGCCACATTTCAGGCTTCAAACATAAAGTATAAAATTTAAATTTTTTGTGAAGAATCAACAACAAGTGGGACACAATCGTGAAGTGGAATGAAATTTATTGGATGTGTCAAACTTTTTTAACCAATACAAAACTGAAAAGTGGGGCGTGCAATATTATTCGGCCCCTTTACTTTCAGTACAGCAAACTCACTCCAGAAGTTCAGTGAGGATCTCTGAAATGATCCAATGTTGTCCCAAATGACTGATGATGATAAATAGAATCCACCTGTGTGTAATCAAGTCTCCGTATAAATGCACCTGCTCTGTGATAGTCTCAGGGTTCTGTTCCAAGTGCAGAGAGCATCATGAAGACCAAGGAACACACCAGGCAGGTCTGAGATACTGTTGTGGAGAAGTTTAAAGCCGGATTTGGATACAAAAAGATTTCCCAAGCTTTAAACATCTCAAGGAGCGCTGTGCAAGCAATCATATTGAAATGGAAGGAGTATCAGACCACTGCAAATCTACCAAGACCCGGCCGTCCCTCTAAACTTTCATCTCAAACAAGGAGAAGACTGATCAGAGATGCAGCCAAGAGGCCCATGATCACTCTGGATGAACTGCAGAGATCTACAGCTGAGGTGGGAGAGTCTGTCCATAGGACAACAATCAGTCGTACACTGCACAAATCTGGCCTTTATGGAAGAGTGGCAAGAAGAAAGCCATTTCTCAAAGATATCCATAAAAAGTCTCGTTTAAAGTTTGCCACAAGCCACCTGGGAGACACACCAAACATGTGGAAGAAGGTGCTCTGGTCAGATGAAACCAAAATCGAACTGTTTGGCCACAATGCAAAACGATATGTTTGGCGTAAAAGCAACACAGCTCATCACCCTGAACACACCATCCCCACTGTCAAACATGGTGGTGGCAGCATCATGGTTTGGGCCTGCTTTCGTCAGCAGGGACAGGGAAGAAGGTCAAAATTGATGGGAAGATGGATGGGGCCAAATACAGGACCATTCTGGAAGAAAACCTGTTGGAGTCTGCAAGAGACCTGAGACTGGGACGGAGATTTATCTTCCAACAAGACAATGATCCAAAACATAAAGCCAAATCTACAGTGGAATGGTTCACAAATAAACGTATCCAGGTGTTGGAATGGCCAAGTCAAAGTCCAGACCTGAATCCAATCGAGAATCTGTGGAAAGAGCTGAAGACTGCTGTTCACAAACGCTCTCCATCCAACCTCACTGAGCTCGAGCTGTTTTGCAAGGAAGAATGGGCAAGAATTTCAGTCTCTCGATGTGCAAAACTGATAGAGACAGACCCCAAGAGACTTGCAGCTGTAATTGCAGCAAAAGGTGGCGCTACAAAGTATTAACGCAAGGGGGCCGAATAATATTGCACGCCCCACTTTTCAGTTTTGTATTTGTTGAAAAAGTTTGACACATCCAATAAATTTCATTCCACTTCACGATTGTGTCCCACTTGTTGTTGATTCTTCACAAAAAATTTACATTTTATATCTTTATGTTTGAAGCCTGAAATGTGGCAAAAGGTTGAAAAGTTCAAGGGGGCCGAATACTTTCGCAAGGCACTGTATTTAGACTCTTTCGATCCAGTTGATCTTTTGGAGTTAACTTCAATAGTTACTTCCTCCAAACCTAACATGTTTATTAGATCCCATTCCTACTAGACTGTTCAAAGAAGTCTTTCCAGTTATTGATGCTTCAATCTTAAATATGATCAATCTGTCTTTATTAGTTGGCTATGTACCACAGGCCTTCAAGGTGGCTGTAATTAAACCGCTACTTAAAAAGCCATCACGTGACCCAGCTGTCTTAGCTAATTATAGGCCAATCTCC
Source organism: Pterophyllum scalare (assembly GCA_024447675.2). NCBI lineage: Eukaryota > Metazoa > Chordata > Actinopteri > Cichliformes > Cichlidae > Pterophyllum > Pterophyllum scalare. The sequence continues at coordinate 127,793 of JAMQGT020013465.1, forward strand.
TTTTCTCTCCAAAATCCTTGAAAGAGTAGTTGTAAAACAGTTCTTGTACTCGGCCCCACAAATCTTAGAAACATGGTGTCAAACCAGATACTTACTCTGGATGGCATTACTTTGGCCTCCAGTAACACTGTGAGAAATCTTGGAGTCATTTTTGACCAGGATATGTCCTTCAATGCACATATTAAACAAATATGTAGGACCGCTTTTTTACATTTGCACAATATTTATAAAATTAGAAACATCCTTTCTCAGACTGATGCTGAAAAGTTAATCCATGCATTAATCACTCCTAGGCTGGACTACTGTAATTCATTATTATCAGGCTGTCCTAAAAGCTCCCTGAAAAGCCTGCAGCTGATTCAAAATGCTGCAGCTAGAGTACTGACAGGGACTAGAAAGGGAGAGCATATTTCTCCCACATTGGCTTCTCTTCATTGGCTCCCTGTTAAATCTAGTGTAGAATTTAAAATCCTTCTCCTAACATACAAGGTCTTGAATAATTAGGCCCCATCTTATCTCAAAGACCTTATAGTTCCATATCACCCCAAGAGAACACTTCGTTCTCAGACTGCTGGCTTACTTGTGGTTCCTAGGATACTTAAAAGTAGAATGGGAGGCAGATCCTTCAGCTTTCAGGCCACTCTTCTGTGGAACTAGCTCCCAGCTTGGAATCGAGAGACAGACACCCTCTCTATTTTCAAGATTAGGCTTAAAACTTTCCTTTTTGATCAAGCTTGTAGTTAGGGCTGGATCAGATGACCCTGAACCACCCCTTAGTTATGCTGCTATAGACCTAGGCTGCTGAGGGGGGTCCCATAATGCACTGTTTCTTCTCATTCACCTTTATTTACTTGTTTATACTTTACTCTGTATTTAATCATTATTATTAATCTCTGCCTCTCTTCCACAGCATGTCTTTTGTCCTGTCTCTCTCCCCTCAGCCCCAACCTGTCGCAGCAGATGACTGCCCCTCCCTGAGCCTGGTTCTGCTGGAGGTTTCTTCCTGTTAAAAGGGAGTTTTTCTTTCCCACCGTCGCCAAGTGCTTGCTCATAGGGGGTCGTTTTGACTGTTGGGTTTTCTCTGTGTTATTGTAGGGTCTTTACACACAATACAAAGCGCCTTGAGGTGACTGTTTGTTGTGATTTGGCGCTATATAAATAAAATTGAACTGAAAAATTGAATAGAGGGTGAAGAGAAAGGGAGGGAGGACAGTTCCCTGTGGAGCTCCAGTGTTGCTAGCTACACTGTTAGACACAAAGGGGGGGCATCTACCTGCATCGCTGTCAACTTATCACCCAGACGAGCAGGCTGAATGGTGTTGAATGCACTTGAGAAGTCAAAGAACATGACCCTCACAGTGCTGGCTGGCTTATCCAGGTGTGCATAGACTCGGTTTAGCAAGTAGCATCCTAAACTCCCAGGCGGGGCTAGTAGGCAAACTGGAGGGGGTCCAAAATTACTGCACCATGGGCCAGAGCAGATCCAGGATGAGCCTCTCCATGGTCTTCATTATGTGGGAAGTCAGTGCCACTGGCCTGTAATCATTGACGTCACTGGGTCGTGGCATCTTTGGGACAGGAACAATGCAAGATGTCTTCCACTTCACAGGGACCCTCTGAAGATTCAGTCTCATGCTGAAAACATGGTGCAGTACTCCACAAAGATGAGTGGCACAGGCTTTAAGCACCCTGGGGGAGACCCCGTCAGGGCCTGCAGTCTTGTTTGTGTGGAGTCTCTTTAGTTGTCTTCTCACCTGGTCAGCAGTGAGACTAACTGTAGAGGTGGCGGGTGGGGGAGGGGTGGAGGTGTCAAGAGGGCCATCACAGGAAGGAGGCAGGCTATTGTGAGGTGGAGGGGGGTGGGGGGGTGGAGTGGACTTCTGGAGACTGGCAGCGGAGCTGTCTGGATGGGGGAGGTCAGAGCTTGTAGTGTCAAACCTGTTAAAGAACAGATTTAGCTCATTGGCCCTGTCCACACTGCCCTCCATTCCCCTGTTGTTGCTGGTCCTGAAGCCAGTGATGGTTCTTATTCCACTCCATACCTCCCTCATGTTGTTCTGCTGGAGTTTCAGCTCCAGCTTCCTCCTATAATTGTTCTTAGCCTCCCTAATTGTTGTTTTAAGTTCCCTCTGAATCGTTCTCACCTCCTCCCTGTCTCCAGACCTGAAGGTCTTCTTCTTATTGTTGAGAAGTGCTTTAATGTCCTTTGTTACCCACGGCTTGTTGTTTGGGTAACATTTTACAATCCTGGTAGGAACAATGGTGTCCACACAGAAGTTAATGTCGTCTGTGATGCATTCTGTGAGCCTGTTGATGTCCTCTCCATGAGGTTCACAGAGTGCCGGCCAGTCTGTCACCTCAAAGTAGTCCTGCAGTGCTTCGTAAGTGTCGTCAGACTATCTCTTTATTGTCCATGTGGTCACAGGCTGACTTTTCACCAGTGGCACATAGCGGGAGCTGAGCTTCACCAAGTTGTGGTCAGACCTCCCAGTAGGGGGAGGGGGAGCAGCTGTATGCGTATTTAACATTAACATACAGCAGGTCCAGTGTTCTCTCCTCTCTGGTGGGACAGTCCACATACTGGGTGAAGTTTGAAAGTGTCTTCTCCATAGTGACATGATTGAAGTCGCCAGAAATTGCGATAAGGGCAGTTGGGTGTTGAGTGATCAGCATTAGTTATTGTGTTTCTCTGGGTTTCTATTCATTAATTTAAGAAATATTGTAGTTGTTACTTATTGAATGCTGGATTATGTCTTTATATATATATATATATATATATATATATATATATATATATATATATATATATATATATATATATATATATATATATATATATATATATATATATATATATATATATATATATATATATATATACATACACACACATACACATATATACATATACATACACATACACACACATATATACACACACACATATATGTATATGTATAGGGTTACATTTTGCTTGTACTGGGTTGGGTCCCTTTTGCCTTCAGAGTTGCCTTAATTCTTCATAGCACAGATTCAACAAGGCGATGGAAACATTCCTCAGGAATTTTGGTCCATACTGACATGATAGCATCACACAGTTGCTGCAAATTTGTTGGTTGCACATCCATGATATGAATCTCCCATTCCACCACATCCCAAAGGTGCTCTATTAGACTGAGATCCAGTGAACTCATTGTCATGTTCAAGAAACCAGTTTGACATGATTTGAGTTTTGTGACATGGTGCTTTACCCTGCTGGTCATAAAGGGATGGACATGGTTAATAACAATACTCAGGTAGGCAGTGGCATTTAAACAATGCTCAGTTGGTACTAATGGGCCCTAATATATTTATGTAAACTCACTGCTCATTAATGTGCTCTATTTAGTGAGATCTAACATTTACCACTGACTTGGTCTTCACACCAGATGTTGTTACGCAAGTGATTGATGACATTAAAATTATCAGTGTTAAACTGATAGCATGTTATCTGTCCAAGTTAAGTGCACATGGACCATAAGTGCATGCTGGACTGTCAATCAGTTGCCAAACACACTGGAAAAACATGAAGGACCAGTTTTTACTGTTAAATTAGAACAAAAACATCAAGATACAGACCAGTACATTGGAACAGGTGCAGCACAAAAAAAATAAAATAAATAAAAATCAGATGTTATAGCTTTCTATCCTCTTCACAGGCGTGAGAACACTGTGGGGTAAAGAAGTAATTAACAAGGAAAATGATTAGTCTGATTGAAGCAGGAGAGAGGCAGAGAGAGAAAGAGCACGTCAGAGATAGGAGGAAGAATACTTCTGACAGTGACTGTGTGACACAGACTTTGAATGCACACTGGTGACTGATTTCCCCCCAGAGCCTTCAGGCCTAGACCATAGCTGCTTTTAGAGATAAACCACTGCACTATCGCTTAGAGATTCCACTTACAAGTTCTGTATAAGCTATCGCATTATTTTTTTAAAACTCAGCATTCCTTATACTAGCTCAACCTCACATACATATTTAAATATATCTTTGTAGTTCACAGAGTTCATTCTTACCTTCTGTAAGACCAATTTTCACCTTTCTAAAAGTTTCAGCCAAGACTGCATAAAAGTATTTATGGAAAAACATGCAATGTGGATTGATTTAGTTACCACCCGTATTTCTCAGTCTCACACTATGCTGCTCAGGTGACAGTATCCAACCTGGTATGGTGACAGCCCATTTATTCTGGTGGCACACAGCTATTTTTCAGATAGCGAATGTACAGGACATTTTAACTGCACGCCTGGGTGAGGGAAGGGAACATATCCTAATACACTGTATCAGCAAGAAAGTGATTGTGCTGATGTGTGCGTGTGCCTGTGTGTGTTTATCACTCACATAACTTAATACGGCTGTTACATAAGGTAAGTATTTGGATACTGACGCGATTCATTTCAAATGAAGCTATTATGAAGTGAATAAAGTGGAGACTTTAGGCTTTAATTAAATGAGATTTAATAAAAATCACAAAATAATGCATTACTGATTATCATTTAATTTCATGATAATTAATTTTTATGGATCTCTTTGCCTTTAGTTCAGTATGCTCGGTAAGACTTATGTCAGGTGACTTACTCAACTGTTTAAGAACATCCAATTTCTTTGCCTGGGATGCTGGGAGGTCATTGATCTGCAATGTGAAGTGCAGTTTTGTGGCATTCACATCATTAATAAACATCAGCCACAGATACTGTAGAACAATACTGCCTCCATTACGTTTGACAGATAATGTGGTATATTTCATCTGGTTTTATCTGTCCTGGCAATATTTGGCTATAGAAAGGCATTTTCTAAATAGTTTTTAATACATAAACTGCAGTAATTTTTTTACAAACCACAGAGACTTCTGGATCAATGTGCATTGGACACCGCTTATCAACAACCAACCAAACAGCATATCAGAGTGGACCATGAACTCCTCTGTATACCAAAGTATTCTGGTGTCAATGCTGGGAGTGAGTGGGGCCAAAATTCCTCCACAGTGATGTGAGAGACTGATAGAGTCACGAGACTGTGCAGTCCTGTGAAAACGTTTAACCATTGTAAATATTTTTAGCAATTACTTAGTTGCATCATTTATAAAGTTGCTTTGAGGATACCTGCATTATTCTAGGCATCGTATGCATTCTGTATGATTTGGTGTGTACTTGGCTTTAGTGTTCTGAATAAAACAAATTCTCAGTTATGTGTTCACCAAACCTAAAGTCATTTATGTCAAAAGGTCAATGAGACCTTTTAAAGTGTTCATATTTGCCCATGATCTTGATGCATTAATAAATATTAGATCTACATTTAGGTAAGATGTGAGGATGGTATTCAATACCTGCTCCTTAAGTGTTTCATCCATTCAGTCCACACAGACTTTAACCTTCATCCCACAGCTGTCTTTAGAACCTGATGTGTGCTGGCAGCTCTTAAGGGGCTGGAATGAAAACAGTTTGACAACCTCTACACACTAGGCTGAGTGACATCAGAAAGTTAACCCTTTGAACAAATTTATATCAAAAGCTATTAAGTGTATTTCTGATCAGCCAGTAAAACTGATTTAGAAGAACATGAACCTGATGTCACAACAGCAGAAAATGCGTGTGTGAGTGCATGTGTGTGTGCGTGTGTGTGTATGTATGTGTGTATGTATGTGTGTATGCATGTGATGTTCACTTGGGCTCAAAGAAGAACTGGTTAAATTTGCAACAGCCTTGTTGAGCCCAAGTAAACATCTGAAGAAATTCTCCCCACAGTAAGCAGCTACAAACCAACTTTCCTGGTCCTCTCTCGTTCTGCGTTTGCCACATTCTTGAAGATGACAACCCATGAAATGAGACAGATCAAGTCTGCCAGGTTATTTGGTCCCATCTGGTCTTTCTCCTCTTTTCCCCTGAGGACATTCACATGTTCCATCATTGCAGCCCTGCTCTGCCATTTGATCCTTGATGTCCTGATGAGAAAGACAGCACATTACACGAGTCTGACTAAAAACAATATCCACTCACTCCTGCACAATTTCAGTGTAACAGGCATGTTTCTTCTTGTGTAAATAGATTTATTTTTTTTTAAAGTGTTCTAATATTAGTAAACAGAATAATTATCGCAAGAAGCGGTGCTGAGTGAATTGCTTTGCTTGAGAATCTACAGACTTATGCGCATCATGTTTGAACAGGCAAGATTAAACTGAATATATTGAGTTTTTAAAAAGTTTCTGTAACTTTTTACAACATATCCACAATTCAATAAATGACAGAACTTCATTAAATGAAGGAGTGTGGTTGGTGTGAGGGTAAGACAGTGTAGTGAGCGCAACATGGCTGGCAAAATTACTCCGTGGGTTTCTATGACAGCAATTTTCCATTTGATTAACTCTGGCTGTGCAACATTCACGTGTTTATGCCGCTGTTATTCAGTCTAAGCCAATTAAATTCATCATGAAAACAAGGTACTTATGAATTAAACAAACTTCTTTAATAAATGTAAATAACAGTACTTTAATAGTGTCTTTGGCAACACAGTGGTATGGTCATTAGAGCTGCTGCCTCACAGCAAGAAACTGCTGTGTTGAAACCCGCCGTGGATTTATGGAGTTTGCATGTTCTCCTTGTGCTTGCATGAGTTCTCTCCAGTTACTCCAACTTCTTCCCACAGACCAAATACATGCATGTTAGGTTAACTGGTGATAATAAATTGGCTGTAGGTGTGAGTGTGAATGGTTGTCTGTCTCTCTGTGTTAGCCCTGTGATAGACTGACAATCAGTCCAAGGTGTACCCCACCTCTCGCCCTGTGACAGCCAGGATAGGCTCCAGCCCTCCGCTACCCTGATCTGGATAAGTGGAGAAAATGGATGGATAGCTCTGATGGCAGGTACAGTATCCAGTAAAGTACATATTTAAATGTCTAGCTGCAAAATATGAGCTTTTCTTATTTCCAGCTGAAGAATTGTCAAATAGACCATTTGTATACTCAATATTGCTGTTTACACACAGGCTACAACCATTAAGTCAGCCAGTTTAGCGTCACCAGCCTTAGCTGATCTTACAGATTAGATTTTGTCAAGCCAGCTAAGGCAAAGAAAGCCTGGCTGTGTCCACTGTGGCACAAACTTCAGGTCCTGTGGATGCAGAACAAACCCAAATCATCACCCCTCCACATCTGTGCTCGACAAGTGGTATGAGGTGTTTGTGCTAATATGTTGTGTTTGGTTTTCTCCTAATGTGTTGCTCTGCATTATGGCCAAACAGCTTCACTCAGATGTCCACAGCACATTGTTCCACATGTCCTGTGTTTTGTTCAGATGCAATTAAAAAAAAAAAAAAACTAAGCCATGCTGCCGTGCTCTTTTTAGAGATGCTTCCTCCTGGCAACCCTTCCAAACAAGCCATGCTTGTTCAGTCTTTTTCTAATTGCGCTGTCATGAACGTTAACATTTAACATGCTAACTGAGGCCTGTGGAGACTGTTTTTATGGTAATTTTCAAATGGAACATTTTTACCCCTATGCATGCAAGAATTTTAGTAACCTTTCGTACCACAAAACTGCAGATGCTGTAAATGGCTGCAGTAGTAGGGGGTATGCACTGCATAAACTTATAGGATTATTTTATGCAGTGGATAATATAGTTTCACAAAAATAGTGACAGTCACAAATCCCTTGGGGGGGTTGTATCAGGAAGGGCATAAAAAAATCTGCTAAAATCGAAGATGCAAAGCTACCCACTGTGAATAAGGGAGCAGTCTCAGGCAGCATTATGCAGTATATCGTTCCCATATCCCATCTGTATATGCTGGAGGGTTGAATACCCACTATTCTATGTTGACCTAAGATCACACCTGTTCTAGTGGAAAATGTCAATTCACTAAATCATATTTGCATTTAAATAACAAGTTGGATTGCTGGGTTGCTAGTCTGCAGAGTAACTGGATACAATAATGACAAGATGATAAAACATGACATAAAAGCAAGCAACCATAAAAGCAGTTAGGTATAAAGCTAATCCCATTTAACCCAATTACCCAATTATGTCAAAGTGAAAATGATCAAGTTCTTTAATATCTAGGTCATGGGAAATACCACCACTCATTTATAATACTATAAGTTCTGATACATAAAAATATGATAAAGACTCTTAGATCAAAGGGGAAATTTCTCACTACACAGCTAACCCAGCTGCTTCAGGCCTACTTGATTTTCTGGGTTAAGATTAAGGAAGACTGATATTAATGGGAATTATTCGTAGAAATCCGTCATGCCCATCCCAGTCTCAGCAGGAACGTACTGTACTGCTTTGAGGCACAGAATGCCCAGATGCAGTTTTCTTTTTCTGACATCTTCAGGGTTAAAGTTCTAGTGATTACTGCAAACAGCAAAATAGCCACCTCATCACCACCAGTGCCTGTGTACGGTCTCCTCCAACAGAATGGCGTCACACGAGAGAGTATGTATATGTGCCGGTGATAGCAAGACGCATTACTGAGGAGTCTCTTGACTTGATAGTGATCTATCACATAATCAACCAGCCTGGTGCTGCAGCATAATGCCAAATACACACACATGCATGCCCACAACTCAGGATATAGCAGACTATGAACCCACAAGGACAAACATTTCTCATAAGAATCCCAAACAGCCAAGAATGTCACTAGAGTACTTCAGGGCATCTGCAAAGCCTATTTATGAAAGCATGCAGGTGTGTGCATGTGTGTGTGTGCATGCATGCATGTGTGTGTGTGTGTGTGTGTGTGTGTGTGTGTGTGTGTGTGCGCGCGCGCGCGTCTCCATGGCTGACTCATCTTTGCCATCATCACAAATGCCCTGCTGGAATCATCCATCACACTCTCCTTTGTCCTCCACAGACACCCACCACACATGTAAACACACACAACATCAATTCATCATCCTGAATCACGTATTCATTTTGCCAAGAGTTTCTCCTGTCCCCCTATGACACGTCTTGTATTACTGTACTTCAGTAAGCTAGGGCAATACGTTTTAACATTTATGAATAAAGTCTGTCTGAAATTAACATTACAGATACCAAAGACATCAGTTTGAAAAGTTGTGATTTTAATTTAATATATTTATTAAGTCATTCCAACTAGTAAAACTATTAGTTACAGATCATCTCTCACATCACTATGACAATGCCCAGCTTCCTATTAGAAGTTGGTCCAGTGTTAGCTACTTGTTGCTTATTGTTCTCAATAATACAGTCAGAAAATGCCACCAAGCATGAAGAGCTTACAACTCTGTTGTGGTAAAAATTTAAAGCATATCTCTTGTTGTTGGTTTTGTCTCTAGCTGTACTTGAGGACTTACAATCAAGTCTGTCTGCATGGTCTCTGATCTCCAGTTCTGGAGTAATGTTAGCTGAAAACAGGGCTTTCATATCATCCTGATTGAGTTAAATTTACTAATCAGACTTAAACTGCAGATAATCCTGATTGAGTTAAATTTACTAATCAGACTTAAACTGTAGATAATAAAATGAAGGAACTATAACTGTGGATATCAGAAACTGGCAGCCCAGTACACATTAATTGCAAAGTCTTTGGAAGATTGAAACTGTGGATATATGAAATGTTCTTTTGACAAGAAAAGACTGAATTATGAATATCTGCAATACACATGCCACAGCAAGCTCACTTTTGAGTCTGAGTGACAGCTCCTTTGTATCACACACGCAGATGGGTGCAAATAATAAGATACATTTATAATACATAGAGGCAGCACCGTGTGCTGGAATGAAGAGAATTAACCTCACTTTACCTCAGTTAAAAATTTATACAAGGTGCAAACAGGGAATTATCTGCCGACTCACATAGCAGAATCTATACAAATTAACCTGAAGAATATACACACTCATGGGATACCAGGCATGGTATACTATACAAGAGAAAACTTGTATATGCGTGCACATATTTATCCTGTGTTTAATCTTATCCTGTTTTTATGTATGGCTGCTTTCTGCTTAAAATTCTATTAACTGTACTGCTGCTGTCTGGATTTTAATCTCACTGTGTTTTTCCTGGTTAAGTAAAGCTCATGGGGTGTAAGTCATCTTTATTCACTCTACAGTCTTACAGAAGTTGGAATTTCAACAAGAGTCGCAGACAAAGATTTGCAGTTTGTAAGACAGTTTGGCTTTTGCATTGATTTGCATTTGCAGACAAAGATTTTGTTTTTCTGATAATCTACAACATTCTTAGGCTGTAGCAAAGCAGCAGTGGCATTGCAATGGGTTGTCTAAAAAGCTTTAGATCTAATAGATTAGAACTAAAAGGCTCAGGAGATAAGCAATTACTGGCTGGCTGGCCTCCTAAGGCCTCAAAATTCCATGAAGTCACATTTGTCCTTTGGCAACTGGAACATGTGTCCTCTGCTAGGATTTGCAGTCTATCACCATGTTATGCAACTATCTTTGGGGACTGTTCCTTCCAGCGCAGTTTACAAACACGCTTGTACATCATCGTAAAATGAACCGGAAAAGAGGTACCCTGTGTTCTGCATTTCATCTCGTTCAACAGAAGATGAGAAAGACTTCTCTTTTTCAGCTGTGCTTTATCATTACAATCTTGAATGCCTCCTGCCAGAAGACGTCAGGTGGTTAATTGTTCCTGGAATAGCCAGCCAAAGAGATAAAAGATCTTGCTGAGCAATAGCTGGTGAATGATGGCATAGGAAAACAACCTTTCTGACTGTCAAAAAAAATCTGCTTAGTGACCGATATCTCTTACTGTAAAGCAACCACGTCTTAAATGGTGATATTATGGATGCAGTCTAGTGTTTCAATATTGCTTTCACTTGTTTCATTCTTTTGTGTCACTTTATTTTAAAAAAAAACAAAACATCCAGATAGTTTGTTTTACTGTAACTGACAGTATATAAATATAACAACTGATGGGTCCATGTACTCGAAATTTTGCCCTGCTGCCAAACACAAATGAAATCCATGTTTTTAAATCTTCCAGCACAATGCTCCACTCAAAGAATATTAGATTAGTTTAAGTTGTTGGATTTGAAGGGAATCCAGAGTTTGGACCACATTTTCATGCTATCTGTTTACAAATTAAAAAAAACAAAAACAAATGTCCTTCTCCACAGAGACAAGTCTTTGAATTTAATAATATAAAGGTGATTACTGTGGGAAAACAAAAGAAAAAATTAATATACACAGATGTGTTATATATATATATATATATATATATATATATATATATATATATATATATATATATATATATATATATATATATATATATATATATATATATCACACACACACACACACACACACACACTCACTCACTGACCACTATGTGAGGTAAACCCTTGCAACTGCTCATTAATCAGCCAATCACAATGCAGTAACTCAATGCATTTAGGCATGTAGACCTGGTCAAGACGTCCTGCTGAAGTTCAAACAGACCATCAGAAAGGGGGAAGAACAGGAAACTGAGGCTAAAATTCACACACACTGGTGATGTGGCCACAGATGCTGTGGGGGCTATTTTTTGGGTGGGGAAACACTTTGGCCCCCTTAGTACTAATGCAGCATATTTTAAACACTGCAAACTACCTGAGTATTGTTGCCATGTCCATCCGTTTATGACCACAGTGTACGCATCTTCTGATGGCTGCTTCCAGCAGGATAACACAGCATGTCACAAAACTCAAATCGTCTCAAACTGGTTTCACTGCATTCGAATGGCCTTCACAGACACCAGATCTGAATCCAATAGAGCACCTTTGGGATGTAGTAGAATGGGACATTCACATCATGGATGTGAAGCCAACAAATTTGCAGCAACTATGTGATGCTGTCATGTCAATATGGACCAAAATCTCAGAGGAATGTTTGCAGCACCTTGTTGAATCTGTGACGAATTAAAGCAGCTCTGAAAGGAAAAGAGGGTCCAACCGGGTACTAGCAAAGTGTACCTAATAAAGAGGCCAGTGAGTGTACACTCAATTACATATTTGACTGTGCTGGTTTACTACCTTCTAACTCCTGGTGGATTCACCCAGCATTCCTCCCTAAAGCGATGTAGGTAACTGGTAGCCGTCCCTTCCAGTTCAATGCAAATATTGTTGCGATGCAGTACAAATGCAAAACAAATATCAGTTGGATTATTAAAAACTGCAGGCACAGGATGTCCATGAAAATGCTTTTGGGTTCACACTGTAATCTGTGCTCAGTATCTTAAGTAGCTTTACACAGTCATTTTACTTTACTTTTACTTTTCTGATCTAAACTTTTAATTTTCCAAATTTGAGCATGATATGACAATCTACTGTATTACTGTTTTCTCACTACAAAATTCACATAAAAATAAACTCAAGGTTGTAAAAGAAGCTTTTATTCATAAACACATAATATATTCGATTAGATCTCCCTTGCCCGACACGCATGGAACCAGCCATGTGTAAAAGATTCTCTCAGACACCCAGAAAGGCAAAAAATAAACACTGACACTAACTGTGCAGTGCTGTATTTCTGAAAATAGCATTTCTAATTAGTTTGCCACAGTGACTGCATTTGCATCAGTACAGTTTGTATCAGCAGGCGACAGTTTACACAGTCATCATGCAAAAACAATTTTACTGATTATTTCACCGAAATCTAGGCCATTTCTAATCAACCGTATCACCGACTAAAATTAGACTATAATTGACCTACGTGGTGCATGGTGTAAAGTCCACCACATCAAAGACAACCAAACCTCTAATTTAAGAGGTCAGTCTGTTATGTTTTTGGCTTCGAGAGAGCCACACTCCCTCTGCCAGTTCCTTTGTTCTCTCTGACAACTTCCATTCTGCCCGGTACCGTAACTCATCCCTCTCTTCACCCGAATCAACCAGCTCAATCCTCAGGAACATTTCTTTCTCCAAGATCATCGAAGCCAACATCGAGTCTGTAACTTGTCTGTTTCTTGGTAATCTGGGAGAGGAACGAGACACCCCTCGACGAGGGGGCAGGCCACTTTTAACCCCTCTGCTTCTGACATCCTCTTCCTTTTGTTTCACCAAAGACACATCTCTATCATCTGAGGTAGATGTACTTGAACAACTCTCATTGGTTGATTCGGAGGTGACAGATGACTGCGTGTCCTCCAATTGGTCAAGATCCACTTGGTAGGCTAATTTCTTGTTACTTTGTCTGCTGATGGACAGACAAGGAGGCCACCGGAGGGAGAGGCATTTTGTCACTGACAGCCATAATTCTTGAGGCCTGAATGCACCTGACCTTGGTTGAGCAGTGTCACAAAAAGTGTCCCTTTTCTCCATTTCTGCACATCCCACTTCTGAATTCAACTCCACTGCCTCTGCGACAGAAAGTGTGTTTGAGTTCTTTGGTGACGGTTCTTCTTCCCTGCCTTCATTTTTTGACTGTAGCTGCTGATCTTCCCCAAAGCTGAAAGAACTGCTGAACCTCTGACTCCTCTTCATGGCGCTTTCTGCCTCCACATCAGACTCCAGCAAAGAATCTCCATCTGATGAGCAGCCACACGGTGTCCACTGATCCTTTGAGTCTTTCGACCATGGCCAATGATTCTCTTCAGACTCAGAGGAGCTGCTCGCCCTCTGGTCTCTCCTCATATTTTGGCAAAAAATTCCTCTCCTTCTTTGGCTGCCCAGTATGATTCTTCTTTTGGCTTAACAGTGATAGATTGACAGAAAAAAAAAAGTGGCGTAATAAAGCTATCACAACAACAAAAGCCACAGCAGCTCTGCTAGCATGGCACATTCTGGCATGATATCTGCTTCAAGAGGCACAGCTATGCCAATGGAGCTGGGCAGTGATGACGTTGTGATGTCATGTGCCCACACGCACACATGCACACGCTCTCGCACAAATTCCCTGCATGGCTATGTGTTCATGCTCCGGTCGAGTGAGATGTAACTTGCCTCAAAGGGAAGTGATGTCACATTGCATGATGTCATACCTAGCCGCGAACCAGGAGTCTGCAAATGGTCTGTGTTTGTGCAAGAGTGCAGCTGGCAAAGAAAATAGATGCCCTACCCTTGAAATTGACCTAGATGTGCAACATGGTAGTCGTGATAATGCTATGCTTTATTCTTCGTGCTACTGTTGTGATGATGTGCCTGGAAAATAGTTTCGGTTATTTATTTTGGACATAGGCTGCCAAAATGTATGTAAATTAAATAGCTAATGAGATAAATAAAATATAAAGTCATTAAAGTGAAGCATAAAAAAATGATTTAAAGTACTGCCAGTTGCAGCAGATGTTTTCATGTTTGCCATAAATATTGGTTTATTTGCCTAATTGCCTTTGCATGCATGTGTGTTGTTTTATTTTGGAGTGCTGTAGGACAGAAAGATCAAACCCAAAACAGCCGCACACCAGCTGTGTTCCTGCTGGAGCTCTGTGTGTAGTAGTAGAGTACACGAGTGTCTATGTGTGTCTGCGATCTTACGAGGACTGTCTGCTCAGTGAGTCCCAGGCTAACAGTGGATGGTGGGTCACTGGCTATATGCTTGCCTTTCCATTTATGGTTCTCGTGGCTGCTCACTTGTCACGTCTCTCTGCTCATTCACTGCATACTTTCTTACATCACCTCAGGGCAAAAGGACAGTGCCGACTCCAAGCGGGCTTGAGATTATCACACACAGACAGCCACACATGCATGTTACATCAGATAAAATCTGCTTTTGAACATCAGCAGCGATGTGTCTTTGAAGGGGAGAGAAACTGATAATGCCTGGAATGAGAATAATAACATCTCTCATACTGGTATTAGTTGCGATCAACATTAAAAGCTACTTCATGCATTTATTACTTCTAAGCTGGGCTACTGTAATTCATTATTATCAGGTCACTCTAAAAGCTCCCTGAAAAGTCTTCAGTTGATCCAAAATGCTGTAGCAAGAATACTGACAGGGACTAGAAAGAGAGCATATTTCTCCCATATTGGCTTCTCTTCTTTGGCTCAATGTTAAATCCAGAATTGAATTTTAAATCCTTCTTCTTACATACTAAATCTTGAATAGTCAGGCTCCATCTTATCTCTAAAACCTCATAGTACCTTTTTATCTTAACAGAGAACTTTGCTCTCAGACTGCTGGCTTACTTGTGGTTTCTAGAGTTTCTAAAAGCAGAATGGGAGGCAGAGCCTTCAGCTGTCAGGCCCCTCTTCCGTGGAACCAGCTCCCAGTTTGGATTTGGGAGACAGACACTCTCTACTTTTAAGATTACACTTAAAACTTTCCTTTATGATAAATCTTATAGTTAGGGCTGGATCTGGTGACACTAAATCCTCCCTTGGTTATGCTACAATAAGCTTAGGCTGCCAGAGGGTTTCCTGTGATGCACTGAGTGTTTCCTCTTCACTCACCTTTTTTCACTCTGTTTATACACCACTACTGTATTTAATGGTCAGTAATTATTACACTCTGGCTCTTTCTCCCATAATGTGCCTTTTCTCCTGTCTCCCTCGCAACCGGTCATGGCGAATGGCTTCCCTTCTCTGAGCCTAGTTCTGCTGGAGGTTTCTGCCTGTGAAAAGGGAGCTTTTCCTTCCCACGTCACCAGGTGCTTGCTCACAGGCTGTCCGCCAATTGTTGGGATTTTCTTTCTATTAATGTAGGGTCTTTCCCTACAGTATAAGCCGCACTGAGCTGACTGTTAAAATGAAACTGAAATGAATTTAACTGAATATGAGGCTGGATGGAAGAGGCACACACCACGTTTACACACTACATTTAATGATATAGACTCCATGCTATTCATTTTTGAAGGAAACAATTCCTTCAATTGTTCAAGGTAAACATGGTGTAACCAATCAGTTTGTAGCCACCTCTAAAGAGATAAACACGCCTGCCTACTATGTGTTAATGAGGCCATAGTAAAGTTTTTAGTGCTCTTTGGATTGGCAAGATATGTCATTTGGCAAAACTGTTTCACCCATGTCAAAGGTCTTGATGGCATAAATGACTGAAAGCTGGGTCCTCGGGTAAGATTTAAATATGATAACTCAGAACCAAGTACAGGCAAAAGTATAGCTGCCCAGAAACGGCTTCATTTTTTAATCAAAATGTCAGTGCTAGTTGGCATAAAGAAAAAGAGACCCAGAGAATGGGCCACAGAACAGATGCACACATCATACATCTTTAAATGTGCAGTATGTAAAACCAAATCTTCTTCTTATATCTCTTCCCGGTAAGTGCTTTAATACAATAACTTGATGATGAAGTGATAATGTTTAGCAGTCAGTGAGGCAGTAATGCAGTGGTCGCAGAGCAGAATAATATGGAGAAGCACACTGCATCTACTGTAAAATGTCCCCTGGCAGACAAACACAGAGCTTGGCTGAATACCATGCCTTCCTAGTCTTAGTGTGGCTGCAGTTTTCTGCACTGTCTTATCCGACGTAGGCTGTCTATTGTACAAGCCACTGCACTCACTAAAATAGCAGGTTGTGTAGAAATGATGAGGTAGAATAGGCTAAATTATTAAATCTCTCTTAGTCACTTTGATAAGCTATAACCAAACTGTTTTAGGTCATCTTGACAGAGCAGTTCATGATGCAAAACTTCCAGAGTTAAACACACAGCAATGTTATGGGAAAAGTGGAAGTTGCTAATATATAAAAAATTCATAAAAGCTTTGGAAGACAACAGGAAGATAGCGAAGCGGAATGTACTCCAGTCATGTTAGTTATTTTTGGACTGTTTCCCCATACATTATTCACACAAACCGAAGAGGAGACAGCATGCACGCCACTAAACTCACTAGGAGATCCGCTGGAGCTCGCTGAAACATCACAGCCATTAGGACAAGGTGAGTTTGAACACCAAAGTTGGGCCCATGCAACAGGAGAGCCAGGTGAGGGCGCAGTGGACTCCTCACGCTTCAAGGCAAGGGAGGCGAGCCGGAGCGGTGTGCGGATGATACGCGACTTCTTATTGGTTTGTCATTTTGCAGCCAATACGTTAAACCCGTTGTCATTGGACGATCCTAAATAGGCGGTGCCGTGCGCGGCGTTTCATTGATATACCCTACAGCTGGTGGCTGCGTTCGCCAAACGGAGTGAAAGGGCTAAGAAAGTGATGAGGGCTTGATGTAGAGGGTTTTTTAAAAGTGAAGGCTTGAGCGTTGGTTGATTATTTTAGAGTGGCACACCAAAGATTTACGTAAACAAGCAGACAAAATGCTCTGCCACGTTACTCGTCCGGATTCGGTGGTGATGGAAGTGGAAGTTGATGCGAAGGCGAACGGTGAAGACTGTCTCAACAAGGTAAAGAGCGCGTTTTATTCTTATTTATTTCTTCTTTAAAAAAAAATCTTATTTGTATCAGCGTGACTGTCAAGCGAGGCAGCATGGCTCGGGTTGTCTTGAGAAGTATTTCCCCCTTTTTAATTTAACTTCACGTCGGTCGTTCCGCGCTTATTTATGACTCTAATATTGGGATAAGTAAGACTGGGGAATCCAGTTTCTGCACGATTAGTGGATTTAAAGGAAATTTTAAAAAAATCGCTACAGCTGAGCTTGAGTTTCACGTAGCCACAACAAAACTATCAACAGCTTTGTTCAATGTTGTACACAAGGACAGAGGAAACAAAAGTTTCGAGCACGATGTGTAGAAAAAGGGCAACTTTACAATATTTAAACCTTTAAAATTGTAATTTAAGTCAAAAAATGCACGTAGAAAAAAGTTTTATTGCACTGCTGGGAAGCTGCCGACGGCCACTTCTCGCTGCTTCTCTTACTCAGAGGCAGATGGCTTTGTCCAGGTTACTTCAGGTCATTCTGCTGCTTCTCAAGATGAAACTCTTCTCATCACCCTCCCCTCCCCCGTCATGGGAAGTGAACGCAGTAGTAACTTTTATTTCCTTTAATAGCCAATTTCCTCCTTATTAGGATGTTAATCTATTTAATATGCATAGAATGAGTTTTTATCTCAGCCTCCTGGCTCCCTATACAGACTTTCCCCAGCAGTTATGTAATAAACCCATGGCTGCAGCCGCGGAAGGAGCGTGGGATTGCGGGTTTGATGAGCCCCTTGTACCCGGGAGAGGCTCCAAGTTCACTACGTGAGCTTCAGAATATTGATGGGGTTTATGTGCAGGAATAGCAGTAGTCCAAATGAACAATGTGATAATGGCACATTTCCTTGCAAAAAGTCCTTTGGGACTTGATTCAGTTGCTTCTTGTCACATTCCACTGGAGGGGAAAAGTCGTTATTGATTGCCCCCCTTAAATGACCTCTTCATCAGCTGACACTGTCCTGTAGTGAAAAGTTGCTTTTTGCAGGCAAAAGCCTCCTGTCTCACTTTGTTTTTTTTTTGTTTTTTTTTGCTTTTGTGACTCACTTGTGTCATCTCTTTTCAGGTTTGCAGAAAGTTGGGTATAATTGAAGTAGACTACTTTGGGCTGCAGTTCACAGGCAGCAAAGGAGAAAACCTGTGGCTGAATCTGAGGAACCGCATCAGCCAGCAGATGGATAATTTGACGCCCTGTCGGCTGAGGCTGCGGGTCAAGTTCTTTGTGGAGCCCCATCTTATTCTGCAGGAGCAGACGCGGTACGTTTGCCAGCTCACACGCTGCACAGACATTGTGTGCGAGGACGCTTGTAGGTGTCCAAACAGCAATGACTGTGTTGAACTACTTCCTTTTATTGTTTTGAACCTGTAAATAGGCTTATCACCTCCTCTAAAAGGGTGCAGGGAAATAAGATCTTGTTTTTTATTTTTCCTTTTAAGAAACTTGTAATGATGAGCATGTGCAAAGCCACCATTGGTGAGTTTCCAGAGAATAATCTGATCACTGTTTCCAATAAAGCGAAAATACCCTATAGTAACCTCTTCCCCGAGCCCTTCCGGGGTTACTATAGGTCATTTTTGGCAACGCACTAGGCAGGAAATATGATCCAGCAGCTCTGGTGCTGTGTGCTGCTCTCGGCCTATCCCCAGGGACCCTCTGTGTGACAGCCAGGACCTCTCGTCACTGCTCCTATTCAACTCAAAATATCTTTTTGTTTTGATTGTTTGTGGCTGTTTTTCATTTGAACAAAAGCCCTCCATTTGCTTTTTTGGGGGGGGGGAATATGTGGTTTTCCCTTGCAGAAATGTCATCAGTTAGTAACAGTGTTACAGCTGAAGTTTGGATAGCTGTTAGGTCTCTGAAAATAATTCATTATGCACTTTCTGCAATTGTTTTATCTGCCATTAGACAGTGGCAAGCACAAATCCTGCTACAGTAAATTCAATTATTGTTTTAACGTGTTCCCCCTCTGCCAGATAAGTTTAAACAAAATAAATTACAAGCCTTGGCATGTCTTACTCGGTATTTCCCTGCCATAAACTTTGAAGTTATAAATGGAAAGTGCCTTTTCAGCTCTTGAACCAGTCCCAAAAACTTTTTCTACCCATTAGTGTGACACGCTGGATGTTATGTGCGCCCTAGGCGATGTAATGAGTGTTTGATACTGCAGGACTGCAACTATGGATGTAGATCAAGGAAACACTTGAACTGCAGCATTCCAGTATCACTGTTTATTAAGCTGAACTGTCTGGCTCTTCCTCTCCACCACCCCAATTTGGCCCATATTTGGCAACCTTTGAAGAGGAAAGTGAAAGGACAGTCAGGGGTAAGGGCACAGAGGACACTCGGCTGCCTGAGCTCTGACCTCCAATAGATTAGCAGGAGTTATCAGCAGATGGCTGCTGTTTAGTTGGGGGTGGGTGGGTTAAAGGGGGTGGGGGTGGTGGTCAGAGTCATGGAAAGAAGTGAGATAAAGATGTGAAATTGCAGGTAAGGGCATTTGGGTCGCAGCTAATAAATACTTGCAGATGGCACACGTCAACATGCCGTCAAGTTAGGTGTTTAATTTTGGCGCAGCCTTCGTGCCGTCCATCTGCTCAGATGTGATATCATTTGAGGGGTGAGCACGCAAACACTGACATCAGTCTTTAGAGATAAAGGTAAAATGTTGAGGGCACAGCAGCAGCATTTTGAGGACAATCATACATGGCTCCGGGAAAATGCTTCAGTGCATTTAGAATTATGGCATTTCTGTTGAAAGACTAGAATTTTTTTTTTAATAGCAGATTTTATCTCTTCTGTTTAGCTGCATGTGGTGCCATCTGTTTTTGTGAAATCTACATGAGTTGGCGTGTCATGCATGGACCTTCTACGCAACTTTATCTTCTTGTTTTTACTTGTAATGAAAAGCAAACGGACCTGTTTTAGCTGCATATGTAGCTGCAGTGCATGAATAGTTAATGCCATGTGTTGTTTTCATGATGAAAGAGTTGTTTTTTCTTTTTTAAAAGTGCCTTTAACACTTTTTACATTAACTTGTACAAAATTAAATTCATAATTTGAGCAAATGTCACTCAGAAGACTAACTTCCCGTTTTTTTGCTCTGCCACCTTTGACCTAGTTAAGCTACACAGCCTCCTACGAGTCGTTCTGACTGTCCCCATGCCAGCAACCAGACACGCCTCATGACACAAAACCATCTTCTAGAGCACATTTTTGTTAGTCACATACCTGCAGGCCATTTTCAGTGCAGCAGAACATTTTATAGCCATTATGGGGAATATGTGTGCCCAAGTGAGTGCAACTTCTGCCTCTTTTCCTCTTATGTTCAGTTGAGCAATAAGTAGCAAGTGTCTGTGAGCTTCAGTAAATATTCTTTGCAGAGCATAGATGAAAAACAAAGGCCCGTGTGATCCTTTTGAGATGAGCTGAGGGGTTGGCTACTGTCACTGTCCCCTTATGGGCCTTTATAGCCCTTACATAACCTGATGAACCTGCACAGAGCTGCTTATATAAGCTGCTGTGCACTCTGCTGCTGCTGCTGCTTTAAGCCTGGCAGGTCGCAAGTGTTAACCCTGCATGTGAGCATTAACAGAAGCCTTAATGCTCAAATGCAGCCGACTATTTGGGCGCATTCTGCCAATTAATTTTAATCTTTGATAGGGTCCTCCTTTGCGGCGTAATGTGACCTTCAGACTGCAGACCAGAATTCATAGTATAGAGTCTGTTGTAACAGGGTTCCTTACCCTGCTTCTGAAACCCTATTTTTTTTCTCTAATCTCATGCTCTAATTGCTTTTCTTTTACAGACTTGTTTAATAGATCTGTTGCTACTGCATAAAACGGACTCTTAGGGTGGCTTTTTCTATCAGCTTTTTTTTTGATGTTGTTGTTCCACACTATTTTGAAGTACTCCTGTAGTTTTTTTGTCTGATCATTCTGTTTGTAAAAGTTCTTAGTTGTGTGAATTATGTAAAACATTTGACACCTAACCTGTTGTTCCTGAATAATGCTGCTTTTACTGGTTAAGGGATGCGGACAGAGGGGCCTAAACAACAGCTTCTATTATGTGCATCATTAAACCTTACTTGCTAAAGGGTGTTTAATTTAAATATGTGAATGTTTCCCCTTCATTAGCACTCCTGTTTAGCATTCTAGTCAGGCAAAACCTGGATGGCCCCAGAAGGCGCAGCTATTAGCACAGGCTGTATCAGAGGCCCCGATTGTTAACCCATGCACCTCCTCTGGGTTAAGCCTTTGTTTAACTTCAATCCAAACCAAACTCCCAAGTGAGATTTATTTAAAGTAGGTTTATTTTAATTGCTGCACCTTTTGAATTAATTTGAATCAGGCATGTTTTCATAGGGTTACTGTGATTAGAGAAGGTTTTTGTCACGGTCTCCCAGCTAACGGTAGGAGATGTAGACAAAAGTAAAAAAAGACAAACTCGGGGACAAACACGTCAGATGTTTTGCTAAACAGTCTGTTCTGTGATTAAAACCACAGGACTGGAAAAGATTGCTAAAAACATTTAGCTCTAACTTTAAAGACTCTGCTCCATTGGTTGTCATTTCTCTCACAGTACTCGATCTTAATTAATCCTCGACACCACTGAAAACTTGCTACCCACGGCAGCTGGAGACAAAAACTGAGATTTTGTGACAGGTCACTGATCATTTTCTTGCTCCTGTGCAGGGTGGGGTAGATTCCAAGCGTATGTAATTACCTGCCCCACACATTTCACTTTTAAGTATTTTTAACCTGCTGCAGCCCTGCAGGTCATGTATAGCCTGAGTCACACCTTGACGAAATCTTTTGTATTCTGAGCAGTTCAGTTTTGTTTTTACACACAATTCCAGATGAGACGTAAGAAGACTGCAAAGTTCATAGACGGCTTCTTGGACTGAATGTTCTGCAGAATTAGTTTATTCAGCTCACACACAGTAATCGTTTTTAGGTCACTGTGGCATGCTAGACAGATGATTAAGCCAAGGATCACACAAAGGTGCCTGTGGGTCTTCAAGTGTTTGTGAAAATGCAAACAAGCTTTTATCTACAGGCTCCACAATCAGTAATTATTCTCTTCTGGCTTCCGTCTAAATTTCTTACCCTCTCTGTTTGTTGTGCACTCAAGTAACCTTGAAGTCGCAACAACCGACAGTTGTTGTATTTTGATGCCACCTGAACTTAATGCTGGGCAGTAATTGCAATGCTTTGCCAGCCAGTTCAGAGCTCGTAACCTAAGACGCGAAACACACAAACAGCGGCTTTGTTTTAATGCCGTTTTAGATTTCAGTCCAACTTGTCAGTTCAAAGGCGCATGTTTTCTGTAGTGCTTGGCAATAATGCTGCGCAACTTATCAAACTATACGATCAAACCGCCCACAACTTCACAGAGGATGTTGAGCAGAGGTAACTATAGTTCACTGACTGCTAGTAACCTCACAACACATTGCTCCTGGCAGGGTGTTATTTGACTAGCTTACAAACCGCATTGTTGAGAGTCCAACTGATGAGGTTGGAAACTCTGCAAGTGATTGGCTTAAAGAAGTGCAGGCGGAGGTGTTAGGTTTCAGTTTGCGGAGACGTTTTGTTCTTCTGTGAAGTGAACTGGCTGACATTCAGCTTGTTGGTTGGGACAGAAAAAAATGCGCGCGTACGCACACACACACACACACACACACAAAAAAAATGGCAGTTTTTATAGATGGGTGGAACAGACTGGAAAGAGCTTAGTTGACTTGGAAAAGCTCTGTTTTCTTTTCTGTGCTCCAGAGCACAATGTCTTTTGGGATATTTCAGCGTTTTTGAATGGTTCAGAGACGGGGCAGAATAAATCAGCTGAAAAATTTATCTTCATCCCTCTTAGCTCAGCTCTTTGGCCAGTGGTCTATTTTGAAATGTTCTTTCTCAGGGCCCAGGCCTGCTTTAATCGAATTATTCCAGCTTGGCAATCAAGTATTCAGTCACTTGTACTGCTCCCCACATGACCTCTCTCCTCCAACATCCACAAGCACTGTTTTGAGTAGCATTCATTTCACCTGTGCTCTGTTGGCATTCACAAGAGTGTTGTGATGGTAAATGAGTAATCCTTTTAAGACTTTGTTATGGGTTTTCTCCATGAAAGACAAAGCCATGAAGTGTTTACAAAGTAATACAGTAAAAGTAGGCCACGAGACTTTGGTCTCTGCGCACATTTCCTGGCATTCTGTGTGTGTGTGTGTGTGTGTGTGTTAGTGAGAGTCGGCCTAGAGAACAAAGCAAATGTTGTAGTGATGGCTGCAGCTTTAGAAGCACTTCTTTCAGTAACGGCGCATGCGTAAATGCATCTGGATAGGATCACGCATGGCTCCTTGACACTGTGACTCAGAGCTGTCTCGCTGCTGATGAATGGTTCTCCATTCACTCAAAAGGGGTCACAGTGATGAGATTCTTTATCATCTGCTTGGAAACCCATTTCCTTGAGGGGTTTTATTCATCCAAATCTTGCGTTTCTATAGTGTGTTTAACCCATAATTATTTTTTTAAAAAATGCTTTCAGACATTCTGAGTCCATGTCGGGATGCATTGTCAATTTATGGACTCTTCATTCCCTAATAGGTGCTGAGGCGGCCTGATCCTAGCACAGCTGTCTGAAAAGCTGTCTGTTCAACATGGAGGTCGGGAAGTCTTTATGTCTTATACTTGACTGGAAATAATTTGATGAAATTTGATAAATTAACCAGGTTATATTTGTGGTGGTATGTAGTTACTGTTAAAAACCTAGTGTTTGAAAGCAGTACCGCTTCACGAGGACCTCGTCGGGGAAAACATCTTGCCTTGCGTGCGTGAAGGAGCAGTGTGCTGAGTTATGTTTTTGTTGTGTTCAGTTGAGTGCAAAGATGACACCGCTGCCTCAGGCCCGTCGGACAGGAAAAGCTACCGGTGATCTCTAGTTACCTCTTAGAGATTTTTCTTCTGGATAATTATTTTAACCTGAGCTCAGCAAAACATGCACACCTGTTTACACATAGCTGGCTGCCCTGTAATATCATAAGTTTGGTATCTTGCCCTGCAGCCCAAGGGGCCAGTGGCACACTGACATAAGTCAGACTAAATCAAAGATGAAAGTTTTGCGTATGTCTCCTTGTCTTGTCTGATCGGTGCTATGATAACCAACTCACAACAGGTCGGGACTTATGCCGAAGAGCGCTTTAAAGATTTTAAATGCCATTCTTGGCGCTAATGTACATTTTGTCAATCCCCGCTTGAACTAGAGTAACCTCTGTGGCTCGCCCTATAGTAACCCTTTTCGGCAACCTGCAGTAACCTCTCAGCCAAGTCAGCCCTATTGTTTGCATCAGGCAGGTAGCTAACGAGCAGCGCTCCGTCACATGATGCCTGCTGGGCTTGACACAATAGATTGCAGTGTTTGTGTGTATGCGTGCTGGAGGGAATGGGATGTTTAACACCATATCAAAGCAGTGTTTGTTATGCCTGAGGCTAGTCAGCTGTGGGGGTTCGTTGTTGCAGTCTGGCTTTATCAGGGATGGTGTAGACTGTGTGCCTCACAGCTGCTTTTGCTGCTGGAGGCACTGAGAGTGTGTGTTGGAGGAGGTGTGTCTGTTTTTTTTTTTTTGCATTCTGAAGTAGATACAGTCTGTGTTTGTGTGTGTGCATATTCTGTGTGGGCTGCTCCTGCTCCCCTGAGAAGACAGAGGAAATGCCACCTCCATGTCTTCTGTAGTTCCCACAGGACATCTCAAGAAGATGCGTTTTCCACGTAATCAAACCAGTGGCTTTCTATAAACATAATAAAGGAGTGGAGTGGGGTGGGGTCGGGCGGTGGGTGGAGATGAGTGCTACTTCTCCATTTCACTCTAAATGTCCCTGTAAACCTTCTCAAATATCCCAAAGTCATGGTATGACCTGATTTGCAAAAATGGAAATGTGTCTCTTAGCATCATGCTTCAAAAGGAACTGTGGCCCAAGGGAGATTTCCTTTAGTGGAAATGGCGAGCAGTTTCAGGCACAGTGTGCTTTAAGTCTACATCAGGATTATTTAGGCCAGAGATATTTGAGAGGAGAGGAAATGGAATTTGGAGTTTGTCATTTTCTTCTCTGCAATACTCAAAACAAACAATCAGGATGTTTGCCCAGAGGAAGCTGCCCGGCTGGTTTTGAGAACCAGGTGACTTGGCTGGTGTACAGTCTTCTTATGTTGCTCTGCCATAGTTGAAATCAAGGAAGGATCGGTTTAGGTTACTTGCGTTCAGTGTTTTTTAATTAATGATGTAAGAATTGAGTCAGCTAGGGTGTTCCTCCTATTGATGTATTGTTTCCTGCTGCTAGAAGGAAGAAAGCTCCTCTCATCTTTTAGTCAAAACAATGGCAAAACCTGTCAAGGCAGTTTTTTTTTTGGAGTAATGAGCTGTTTTCTTTCGACCACACCAAAACTTGGTGTTCTCATTTTAATTATTCAGTCAAAACAAAAACTATTATTGTTTGACCACTGTCAAACTTCCACATTTGGAGCAGGAGTTGTTTGTTTCAGGCATAAGCACGAGCAGCAACATAATTGGTCTTTAAGTGTTGTTGTCTCATTCTTGGCAATGAGCCCAAGAGATGGGCGTCAATTACACACAGAGCCTGGCCAGTAGTCACGTAATCTAGGCCCAAGCAGTGTGAATTCAGTTTCCTACAGACTTACCCAGTCCAAATACACACTGCTATTCAGTTCTTTAACTTTTTCTTTCACAACTTCCACTTCTAGAACTTCCAGTGAAATTACACTTAAAGGAAGTTAATGGTGTGTTTTTGTTTTGGGTTTTTTTTTGAGGAAGTGGTAGAAATGGGGATAGTGATTGTAACTGCTGAATACAAGCCAGTTGCTTTTCCTTCTGCTGCACACGCAAACAGTTGCGGTCTGTGATGGGATTTAAGCCTGGCTATGGCCACCTGCTCTGACATATGTCTGGGTGATTCAAAAATCACACGTGGAAGTTGGTTCCACATGACTGTGTTAAAGGTAACACGCTGGCCCTGTCTGCAAAAATAAATAAAATAAAATAAAGCAAATAGCCCCTGAGATACTTCAACTGAAATATATTGGGGTTTTTGTTTGTTTTTTAAATCCACACAAGCAGAATTTAATGTAAAAGATTACTTATTTTACTTCATTTTCCGCCCTCTAGACACATCTTCTTTACGCACGTGAAGGAGGACCTCCATAACGGTCACCTGCGTATGGCCTCGGAACAGGCAGAGGAGCTAAGTGCACTCCTGGCACAGGCAGAGTTTGGCGACTACAACCAAAACACAGCCCAGTACTGGTATGCAGAGCTGTGTGGAGAAGAGCCCAGCCCTGCCACCATAGACAGGTAAAACACTCACTGATCACGATAAAATATCTTCTGTTGTCGACTAAAAAATGTTTTAATTGTGAATGCAAGATATTTGCACACGAAAGATGTGTTAAGTTAAAAAAACAGTATTCTAGCTTGAAATTACCTCTAATGAATTTGGGTTAGTTGGCTTGAGACAACTGGAATTTTAATAGCCCTCAAACATGCTCGTTAAGACACTCTGTATCATCAGAAAGTCCACTGAAGCTCTGTCCCCACACTACTACTGAGGCAGGCAACAGTCCAGTCGAGGAGACACGATGAAATGTTAATAATGGATCGTGGCAATGAGCCAAGGATGGCATAACACAGCAGCTAATGGTCATCAATATTAAATTAATTTAATTTGCTGTCTTCAGCAAAAAAGGTGGATAGCGTTGAACTGATAGGACTGTGTCTTAAACTTGACTGCACTTTTTTTTCTCTATATTGCAGCAGTTTTTTTTTTTTTAAATCTCAAGTGAAAGACTTAAAGATTTAGATAAGAACCCGTCATGCACAACCACATGGTTGGTGTATTCTGTGAGAGAATATATACACCGATCAGCAAACAGAAGCTGACAGGAGGTCAGATAGCAAGTGCTTGCAGAGTTTCAATAACAGAGCCTCCCACTGTACATGCTTAACTTTTTTTTTTCACCAAACAAACCAAGAGTGACAGTTTTACTGTGTTTTAAAGTCTGAGAACATGGATCCCATTCCATTCATGAAATACGACACACTGACAGGCGAGCGTAAACACAGCTCGCCTTCCCTTCTACTCACAATAACTCCCTCATTTTGTGCACATGGCCATGTTCCTTGCCTGTTCAAAAAATGTATACTTATCAAGCTCCGTGTGCCAGTTCTGCTACACTAAACTCTCAATGTGCTATATTGAGGCAGCAGGATTCATAGCTACACCTACACCCAGCCCCAGCCTGTTATTTATTGCGGGTGCATGCATTTTATATTTTTCTCTTTATTTTATAGATCAGTATTGTGTACATGTGCTCCTATGCATTTCCTACCAGTCTGTAGATTTAATCGGGTCCACACACTAAAAGAAGCACGCTTCCATGCTGCCAGAATATATATTTTTTTTTTCTACTTTTTTTTCCTTTTCCCACACCCTAATTTTTGTTTTTATTCATTTTCTCCCTTGCAGTATCATTGCCAGACACAAAGCTCTAGAAGGTATGAGCCAGGGCACAGTGGAGTATCGGGCCCTGCAGCTGGTCTCTTCTCTGGAGCATTACGGTGTGGAGTGGCACTGGGCTCGTGACGCAGATGGTCAGAGGATGGCAATAGGAGTTGGTCCTGAAGGCATCGCTATTTGCAAGGAGGACTTCAGCTTGGTCAACAGGTACAACAACCTAAATCTAAACCTTGTGTATAACATAATGGCATGTTTGATAATACAGGATGGCTTTTGGTCTAGTTACCTAACAATTTCCTGCAAACTTCTTTTAGGATAAGTTATCCAATCATCCAGATCGCCACCCAGTCGGGGAAAAGTGTCTACCTGACAGTTACCAAGGACACAAATGACAGCGTGGTGCTTTTGTTTAAGCTGATCAGCAACCGGGCAGCCAGTGGTCTGTACCGGGCCATCACGGAGACCCATGCTTTCTACAGGTGAGAGCTAAAGCCATATTTAATCCCAGATCAGTGGTGTGTGTGTGTGTGTATATTATTTATTTATTTATATATATATATATATATATATATATATATATATATATATAGGTACAATTCCAGCCTATATACTGCAGCTATGCCACTGCATTTCAATAAGTGGTTTGATAGCTCTCTGATAACTCTTCATTGTAAAATTGTACAAATGTTCGAGGAAATAGCAGGACTAAAGATTGCAGCTCACCTCATGTGATGAGCCAAGATCAGTTTAAATGTTGAAATAAATCTTAAGCATTGCTGCACAGCTGAGTTCTGTCTGTGTCTGGGTGTCTGTCAGCAGTGCTGGCTATGTGTTAGTCATTCACCAATCCACTGTTTATTATTCACTATCCTTCACTTAACACCAGTGAATTATTAGAGAGGTGCAGTAAAACATCATCTTAAAATGTGTTCTGTAAAATATTATTTTGCTGTCTTAGAGCAAAACATCTACTTCCATAAACCTGATTAAGTAAATGATTAAATGAAAGGTGATGTAGGTTGGTCCGGACAATCTTTTTATAGTGTTAAAAATATGAGTGTGTGTGTGCATGCGCACACCTGAAACTCGTAGTAGTAATGTCTTTTATTTCTTCTTTCATTTTCAGGTGTGACACCGTTACCAATGCAGTGATGATGCAGTACAGCAGAGACTTCAAAGGCCACCTAGCCTCACTCTTCCTCAATGAAAACATTAACCTGGGCAAAAAGTATGTGTTTGACATCCGACGTACCGCCAAGGAAGTGTACGACCACGCTCGTCGAGCCCTCTATAACTCTGGCGTGGTGGACCTGATGTCCCGCTCTGAAAGCAGAGATCGCTACTCTCCTTCACGCTCCCCAAGCAGGGACAGCCAGCAGGACAAGGGGCTGGACTGTGGCAGCTGCCAGCAAAGCCGAGCCCTGCAGGAGCGTCTGCAGAAGCTCAGAGAGGCTCTGCTGTGCATGCTCTGCTGCGAGGAGGAGATAGATGCTGCATTCTGCCCCTGCGGCCATATGGTGTGCTGCCAGACCTGCGCGAATCAGCTTCAGGTGAGGCTTTCTCCACACACAGACGGGCAGCTTTCTTCATTGTGGTTGGCATTTTCTGAAGTCACACATGCTGAGAAATGGCTTCTAAAAGTGCCTTTTGACAAAGAGCTTGAAAATCAAACTTCTTTGTTCCCCTTCCTATCTTTTGAGTTTTCAGTTTTACCAAAAGCTGTTTTAATTATACTTTAGTTGAAGCTTCTTATCCTTTTTTATGGTCCTTTAAAAAACATCCAAAGCCCTGCTTACACTCTGCTGACCCGATTGTCCCCCACACTTAATCAGCTAAATGTTGCCCATCGTGTGGAAGCAGATGGTGTGTATGTGTGTCTTATGAAGGGATTATTTCAGTCAGGCAAATCTCCTTTCTATTAACTCAAACAGGAAACGTGACCCAGCTAATAGATGTGTGAATGACTCAGAGGAAGGAAAGGTTCACTTCTTTGGAAAGAATATGACACAGTTTTCACTATTTTTGTACTCTGGTTAAGCTTGTGTTGCTTCTTTTAGCAGATTATTTAAAATGCTTTTCTTTCTTTTCCCCTCAGTTGTGTCCCGTGTGTCGGTCGGAGGTGGAACACGTGCAGCGCGTCTACCTGCCCACTTGCACCAGCCTCCTAAACCTGACGCTGACCGACAACCACCAGCACCGCAGTAATATTCCCGCGCCCATCCACAGAGACACCTGCTCCACCACAGAGTATGAACACAAGCTCTACCACACATAAGGACAGCCCCACCAAGAACTCTACTGTGAATACTTTGAAGTTATACCAGACAGATTAAATAAAAAAGGAACATTTCCTTATCCAACTTTTGCCTGGACTTCAAAAATGACCAAAAATAGAAACTCCTGAGCATATTTAAAGATCTACACACTCGATCTACACACTCTGATTCTTTGTGTTTTTCTGTTCAGTTTGTCAGACTGGTTCTTCAGTATTTGGTTGTTTTTTTTTTTTAATTTTTATTTTATCTTGTCTCTTTCAAATATCATTATGTGCTGCCACAGTATAATTTTTAGATTAGGCTTTTATTGTGAATTAAATTATTGCATCAGTTGACCTGATACATAATTATTATTTTTTTGAATTTGTATTCTGTTGTATGCTTGTTGTGAGTTGCTCCACATCAGGCTCCTAGCCCAAGAAATTTTTAGAATGGCTTAAAAAAAAATTATTTAACTGAGGTTTGTTTTTTTTTTCCTAAATAATTATTATTTTGAAGCTTTCTGACATTTTTAAAACTTTGTTCTTTTGATTTGAAAATTACATTTTTATGTAATGGCTGGAAATGCAGTGTTTTTTTGTTTGTTTTTTGTTTTGTTTTTTTAAATATATTTGTGACTCTTTTTTTTTTCTATGCCAATGAGGAGGTATTTAGAGGTTCGGCAGCATATTGCTTATGAATCTAATGCAATAAGTCTACCACAGTCTTCAGTCGTATCTTTAGCCCAGCAGAACTGAATCTTGCAGACACTCCACTCAGCTTCTTTCATAGACTGCTCCATCTTTCCAGGTTTATTTCTATCTCAGAGGTAGAAATTAAGAACACTAAAGAGGCTCTTGGCAGACGAACAGTTATCTCCAAAAGAATTTGTTGAGCAGCAGCTGCTTCCTCTGAAAACCTCACATGTAAACTTCCTCTCTCAGATGTGCTAGTGAGTTTTGATATTTTAGGGTACTAGGGCATCTGTATGTGCAATACTTGCTTGCCAAGCTTTTCATTTTCAGATTTATTTAATTTCAAAGAATATATTTAAAAAAAACAAAAAAACAAGTGTCACTTTACCAAGGAAGTTGCCCTAAATGTAGCAGCAACATGCTTATTATTACCAGCTTTCCACAGACTTTTTCTGGTAGGAAAATAACTCTTTTGTTAATGTTGACACAGCTTAGCTCAGTCACTGCCGGGGAAGGACTTTTTTTTTTTTTTTTCCACATTGTACAAGTAGCGATTTGTTTCTGTTTTCTGAAGCAGATGCCAATATGCTCTGTAAAATGACTCTTAAAATGAAATCTTTTTTGTATGTATTCTGCTTTAACAGAAAGTATTAATAAAGTTTTTTGTTTTTTTTTAAATGCAAATGTCTGTAAATCAGTGGAACATCATGGTTGCTAACAAGCCTAACAGTGCATATGGGGTAATCTGTACTGTGCTCAGTTGTTCCTCAAGAATGGTCCCACATGCATAACAAAAACAAGTGCAACGAGGCATTATGGAGAAAAAGCTTCTTGATCTTCTGCATTTTCTTGTAAATTTACAAAGTATTTTCACCTCTTCAAAGGTAGACTTGTAGAGGGTGGGAGTGGGGGGAGTGGAGGTGGGGTGCAGTTGTTCCAAAAGCAAGTCAAGCCCCATACCAACTCCAAAAACCTGGGAGCTACTTTCAAAGAATTGGGTAGATTTTCAGATAACTGCATTTTATATCTCACATAATAAAGCCATGTGGATGTCCTTTAAATCCAACCAAATTCAATATCAGTCATAAGGATAGTTTGAAGAGCTGTAAGACTGTGAAAGAGCTATTATGACTTTGTTCACTTTAGCACCCTGTGTATATTATACAGGGAAAGATCAACCCCTCATTTTCCACGTCGACGCTGGGGGAGAGAGCTGAATGTAGCTCAGCCTGTGGTACAACGAGGCTTTCTGCTGATTAGTCACCTGGACAGTGATTAGTCTGGAAGGAAGAGTTAAGTAGAGGAGATATCGATTAACCTGCCTCTTCCCTCTCTAGCGCCTCTTGTCTTTTGCTGACCTTCTAGATAAAAGCACTGCTCTCTTTCTCTATCCTTTCTTCACTGCCATTAAAATACCTCCAAGGACATGATGACAGCTGGGAAAAGGAGCGCTGTGATTCCTACCCAGTGAGCCGCACAGAATTTGTGTCTTAATGACAGTTTAAAAGCAAAACAGGTACCACTGAATGAAATATGACCTGAAAGTGAAGAGAAAAAAATGAAAGCTCCTCTGTAGAGGTGTGGATAAACACAGTCTAGAAAAACCACACTCCTTTCAGCACTATTTTATGTCATATAACTTTTTTTTTTTTTTCCCCTCACTTCAAAAAGCACTTTCAACTTCCTGGATAGAAATTCTTCACAAATTATTTTCACAAGTAAAGTAAAAAGAAATGAGCCCTTTAGTCTCACTCTGAGCACCTGTCATGCTATACGGTGAGCCTTGAACATTTAAAGAGATTGAAATGAAAACCTCTGTAAAGGGCGTCACTTCAGTAGAGTAACGCATGAGGAACTTTTTTTTGTTTGTCTTGTGCTCTCTTGACACACATTCATGCACATGTAACCACAAACGGGGCCAAACTGGTTATGTAGCATCTCCTGCAGTGACGCTTTACCATGACCCACTGATATGTAGTTAATAAGTAGCAGTTCACTTTCAAGAAGAGAACTACTCACTTTTATTAGGTACATCTTGCTAGCGCCTGGTTGGTTGGCTCGTTGCGAGGTGAAGCTTTTGTCACATTAATCCAGAATGGTTTTAATACCACACACAAGTGCATGAAGCTCTTGTTGAGAAATTTCCTGCAAAAATATGAAGAAGAATCAAAAGAAAATGTCTTAGTTATTCATTGAAGACTGGGGATTTTTTTTTGATCTGCCTAATCTGCTGCATATTTATGTTCTACTTCATGTTTCATGTCTCAGTAAAATACGTGAGTCGAGCGCCTACAAAACTTACACTGTTCTGAAACATGAAAGTTATTTTTACAAAAAAAAATCTCACAGTTGGAACCAAAGAGCAAGTCATTAAGAAATGTGAGTGATTTTTTTTTAATATAAGTCTGACATATATATATATATATATATATATATATATATATATATATATATATATATATATTCCTCTGAATTGATTAATTTGTGGCCCAAAGTGTCAGAATGGTTCATTATAAATGATAGAATTCCAACTCACTCACTGTAACAGTAAGTGTATTTACTGGCATGAACAGTTCATTTCCTTCTGTTCTTACACTGTAGCACTGATGTCTGTACTGACTGGAAGCTAAAGTACAGTTTCAGTGTGCGTTTCACAAGAAACACCTGCAATGTTTCTGATTTGGCTGCTTGGCCAGTATTTAATCAACATGCCCAAATGAAAAGCCAATATTGGCTGCATCGTAGTGACTTAATCTGACAGAGCATTTGGTCAAACAGGTATACGATATTCAACTTAACAGACACCGTGGCTGTAGGAATATAGGGAAAAAAGCACCACAGGTAAACAAGTACTCCACAGCGTGTCAAACCATGTCTCTGAGGAATGATGCACTTTCTCACCTTGTTGTTGTTCTTAAACTTCTGTTGATGTGGGGGGGAAAATCAGGGCCTGCTGAGAAAGAAGAAATGCAGCACATTGTTTCCAGCTCATGACAAATCTCACAAAGCTGTGCATCTTCTCTGATGGACAAAAAAAAAAAAATCTCCTTCATCCTCATCACCTTAGCTGCTGAGATAGAAAACAAATAGAATCTTTAAATTCTCGTCATTTCAACTTGTGCCAGGAGAAGAACATCAAAGATCCTCTCCGACTTCACCCTCCCACTGCCATGTGGTCTTCACATCTGCTTGGCCCAGTGACACACTGCTGAGGGAAATGCGGTTCCTCTGAATGTGTTGGAGATCTCATTCCTCGGGGCAGACATGTCTAGATGAAAGCAACAGCTGGTAACTGAATACAGGGAGAGACAGTCCAGTCTCTGCGTGTGTGTAAGTGTGTGCATCTGTGCAAGTGCGTGCCTCCGTGTTCTCTCAGAAGTTGTAAACGGGAGCAAACACCATAGCCGTGCCAGGACACACAACGTTCTCCATGCAGAGAATTGAAACTTTATCATTTGCATGTCGACTTCACAGCATTGTAATGAAGACTAGTGCTGATATGGACTGCAAATGTCCTCACGTTCTCTGTGCGCATAACTGAAAATGATGACCATTTTGGGAGGAGTCTTTGGCATTTTAATGAATTATTTCAAAATAGCACTGCGCAGAGGGTGACTTGTTCTTCATGCCTTTAGGATGTTTTCCATATCCAAGTTCGCAGCTGAGCAAAAAAAAAAACTCAAAAATGTTGGTGAGATAAAATTACCAGAAAAGAATGAATATCTTTGTTGTCACTGCCTACCAAGAGGCTTGTATGGCTAAAAATATCCATTTCACATGATAAGAAAATAAAGAACCAGACTATTTTGATAACATGACGTGTTGTGCTGTCATAGGGCAATAGGGTACTATACAATGCATGCACTGTATATGAGTTAAAACAGCGAGAGTCATCCAGTGCATGCAGTAATACCTGCATTTAAATAGCCTGTGGATACCTGTGTATCTATTTGTTGCACTTTCACCTACTTCCTACAAAAGCTTACAGCTCAGATAAACACAGGTCACAACCTCCAGTTGTGACTTGTGATAAGTTGTCCTAGCATACATGAAGCACACCGTTAACAAAAGCTCTTCTCTTATCAGTTTTACTGCTGTGAAAGGCAGTGAAGGCCCAATGCTGTGCAGCTTGTTTATCAGTACAGTTCAGTGCAACATGCACCAGGGGTCAAAGAGCAGTGGGTTTATAATCTCTGTAGCTTTATGTCATGTAGATTATCTTGATCTTATCACTTATAAAGCGATAAAGACTTCTGTGTCTGGCCGCAGTTCGTCCCAGTTGTTACAAATAAAGTCAAATTAAACTTACTTCACTAGATCACTTTAGTCAAATCAGTGTGCAGAGCGCAAGTTTTGCTTTCTGTGCATGAAATGAGAGCTTCTTTGTCCATTTTCATCCTTTTCGTGCATTTAAGGGTAACTGCTTCATGCAAAAACAACAAAAAAAAGTGAATTTACTGTAAAGGCAGTGGCTGCTAGTGCTGTAAAGCAATTAAGCACAGTAGTTTAAATGTTTTTGCACTACACACCCCTTTCTATTGGTATTATTTTGCTTTTCTTACTTCATTAGTTCACATCAAACCTTGCAAGTAGTGGGTTGGACTCCCTTTTCCTTTCAGAGCTGCTTTAATTCTTCATAGATTCAACAAGGTCCTGGAAATGTTCCTCAGAGATGCTGGTCAATATTGACATGATAGATTGACAGTTGCTGCAGATTTGCTGGCTGAACATCAATGGTGTGAATCTCCTGTTCTACCACATACCAAAGGTAGCTCTATTGGATTGAGATCTGGTGACTGTGGAGGTCATTTGAGTACAGTGAACTCACTGTCATGTTCAAGAAACCAGTTTGAGATTATCTGAGCTTTGTGACTTGGTGCATTATTCTGCTGGAATCAGCCATCAGAAGAAGAGTACACTGTGGTCATAAAGGGATGGACATGGTTAGCAACGATACTCGGGTAGGCTGCTGCCTTTTAACAGTTCTCAATAGATACTAAGGAACCCAAAGTGTGCAAAATAAATATTCTCCGTACCATTACACCACCGGCAGCCTGAACTGTTGATATAAGGCAGGATGGATCCACGGTTTTATGTTGTTTACACCAAATACTGACCCCGCCATACAAATGTCAGAGCAGAAATTGAGACTCATCAAACCAGGCAACATATTTACAGTCTTATTCTATTGTCCAGTTTTGGTGAGCCAGTGTGAACTGTACCCTCAGTTTCCTGTTCTTAAGCTGACAGGAGTGACACCCATGCAGCCTTCTGCTGCTGCAGCCCATCTGCTCCAAGGTTTGATTTTGTTGTATGTTCAGAGATGCCCTTCTGCATACGTTGGATGTAATGGAGTGGTTATTGGAGTTAGTGTTGCCTCCATATCAGCTCAAAGCAGTCTGAACATTCTCCTCTGACCTCTGACATAATAATAATAATAATTTATTTATAATTTATTGCACCATTAAACATTTCTACACTGTTGCACTGGTACTTAAACTGGTAACAAAAATAAATGCATAAATAAAACATCAGAGTGAGGGACATCTTGTTCCCAGGAAACACTTAAACAGGAGTGATCAAGCTGGTCTTCTGCTGTTTATTTACCATCTGCTTTCTATAACTCTGCTGACATCTGCTGGTTTGACTTGAAACAGTAACGGGGACTTTTCTTTGCTCAGCTGCTAGGAAAAAAAAGATGAATAGACCTGATGCTACTGGGTTTAGTGTTGATAAAAGCAGTTATTCATTAACCTAAGTATACTGACTAATAACCACAAAATATAGATTCAGTAATATGATTCAGGGTGTGTGGTTGCACAGCAAGTAGTCATTCTAATGAACTTTTGAGATGCTGCTAGTGAAAGATAACTGAGGATGTCAGAGGACACACTGCTTCAATAACGTTGAAGTCCGGGTTCTGCGGAGGCCAGTCTGTGGCTGATAGTGTTCCCCTATGTGTTTTTCTATGTACGTGTGCTGAAAAGTTAAGCTGTTGCCAATCAGATGCTTTTCCAGGTACTGCCTGGTACTGATGGTCCAACATGACAGTAGATAGTCTGAAGGGCCAGAAGCATCTCTCAGGTCCTGTGTCAGGTCTTTGCTGGATTTCTTGATACTCCTTAAAGTCACAACTTTCAGAAACCTTTTTTCTGTTGTAGAGTTTTCCTAGGCCTGCCACTTCTTCCTTTGTCCTCCACTTGTCCAGTTTTATTAAAACGGTAAAAGCACATTGGACGCCATGATGAGATGTGCCAGGTTTTCTGCTATTAGCTCTTTGAGAATCACCCTGTTGGTGCAAGAATATTATTTTACGCTTGTCAAACGGTGTCATCTGTGGCATTCTTCAGATATTTTGGGGGTTTTGTTACAGGCTGCTAGTAACAAAGTAGCTAAAAATAGAGCACTGGCTCATCCCTTGAGTTAGGGGCCTTCTTCAAGCTTAAATGATTCATAGGTCAGTCTTAAGTGACTTAACAAATGAACAAACAAAACATTCTTCTGAAAATGGGCAGGTACAAGGACTGGACTTAAAATTAGTGAAACAGAAAACTCTGAAAGACCTTCAGAATACCTGGCTCCTTGGAAGCAAAACACAAAGAAATGTGGGGTGGCTCGAGATTTTTGCACAGTACTGTACATGTTTATGTATGTGAATCCACGGGACTGACTCGGTTTGTCTTTCTGTCTCCTATTCTCAGTCTGTATTTGTGTGTGTTGCGTTTTTCTTTTGTGTGTGTGCTTGCTGTCACTCGGTCTCGCCCGCCAACAGCAGAGGGGAGCAATGCCCCAGCTGGACAGCAGGTGCGCTCTTCAGCACTGCAGCACACAAGCCACTGCAGTGCTGCCATGTCTGAGTGTGTAAGCGAGTGTGTGCGTGTGTGCGTGTGAATGCGCCGGCAGATGGGACAGCCTGGACCTGCTTGCCAGCTCAGCCGCTGCTGCTCCTGCCATTCAGCTGAAGAGCGGAGAGGGGGGAGACGGCCAAGGCTGGAGGAGTGGAGTGGTGGAGCGAGAAAGAGAGAGTCCAGGCCCAAATAAAGACATGGGGGCCAGGACTGGGCTGGGTCCCTCTTTGCTATAAAAACGCTGGCCTCCTGGAGACTCGGGTTTGGTGGTCTGGGGCTTGGGACCGGCAACCACCACAGCTGCTGCGGTCTTCCTCGGGGGAGTTTCCTCCGCATACTCGCCATCATCGTCCTGGTCATCATTTCTGGGGGTGTTCAAGATGCCTCGAGTGGACGCAGACCTCAAGCTGGACTTTAAGGATGTCCTTTTCAGACCCAAGAGGAGCAGCCTGAAGAGTCGCTCAGAGGTCGGTGCTGTGATAATTACGGCTGCTCTTATTAGACAACTCACGAATTACAGGTACAACTTAATGAACCGGCAGACCGACTCTGGGTTAGAGTCGCGCAAGTGTACATTCTGCGTCGCGGTGCGTGACGCAATACATGTTATGTTAACTGTTTATACAGATGGATGCAGCGTTTTAGGGCCCTCTGATTCTTTATCACTGGTAAAAGCCGAAGAACAGACATACTTCACACTGACATTCATTAACCTCTAAATCAACAAAGATGCCTCACTGAAGGTGTAAAATGCACACTCAGTGCGCTTGTACTCCTTGTCTTGTTTAATGTCAGCTATCAGGTGTATATTACTTATGTGTTGTGTTCAAACAGCGTGTAACAGTGGAGTGACCTTCTTAAAGGTGACAGGAAACGCAGGCTACAAATAATACTGGACTACAAACAAAGAGTGAAAAAAAAAACCCTGATCAGTTTGGACTTTATCTGGTTACCTCATATTTAAACGAATTATTATTTAAAGCAGACTAAACAGGGTGCACTCTGTCCAGCAACACAACCAAGTAAACTTTGTTTATCCTTAGAACTCGATGAGCTTAATTATACACCACTAGTTTTCACTGGCTCATGAAACTGGTGGTGGCCCTAGATCTGAAGCAAAAAGTTTGAGTGAGTGGATGCTGCCCTCTGAGGGGGGACAGGCAACACGAGACACGGGAGACTTCTCAGAAAAGTTGTTTAAAAATAGGACAGAGTGTGTTGCAGCCAACCAGAGCACATTCCACATGCCACAGAGATATCAGTATAACAGTACCTTTAATCGCACCGATTCAGATTTCACATGCAGACGTGACACCTGATGAATGCTGTTGGTGTTATTTTGATATTTCAGATCGTAATGTGGGTAACAGTCTGTGACTGAGACCGCTG
This sequence comes from Pterophyllum scalare, assembly GCA_024447675.2. Lineage (NCBI taxonomy): Eukaryota > Metazoa > Chordata > Actinopteri > Cichliformes > Cichlidae > Pterophyllum > Pterophyllum scalare. Next base: position 166,818 of record JAMQGT020013465.1, read on the forward strand.
GATCCATGTGTCATACTTTGTCATTATTTATTTTAAGTGTATATTTTGTAATGATGTGGTTTATTTTCAGTCTTTTGGTGGGGGTGGGCTTCTTAGCATGTATTATACTAGGAGAGTTTGAGAGTAGACAGGAGAGAGCAGAGGGAAGGACACACAGCAAATGGCCCGGGACACAGTTGAACCCGGGCCTGGCGGCACATGAGTCACCTGCTCAACCTGGTGAGCCATACTATTCACCATACTATTCACCATACTATTCACTCGCGAGTAGAAATGGAGTAAACTGAAAATCCAGAGTCAGTGTGCAGTATTAAAAAAGAAGCCTGTATTGATTTGCTGCAGCAAGAAAATGGATTACCTCCCTCCCTCCCTCATCCATACTTCTTTCATCTCTTTCCTTCCTCTCACTATTATGAGTTATAGCCTCTTTTTTACTGTGGCACTCAAAATGAATCCACTGTGAAAGGTGCGCTGTGTACTGCGAGTCTAGAGCTGAAGTAGCCTTGCATAATAAATGTCTTGGCTCTATTCAACAAAAGCACCCGGCACTAAAAATGAGCCATTTAGAAAAATTGTTGTAAACAATTAGCACACCTAATCTCCCACTTTCTGACCGCCGTACTGACCACCTTTACCTTCTCTGTTTCCAGTTTGAAGTCATTTGCCAGTTACATATATTTTGCTTTCAAATATATTTTCCCCGACCACCTTGTGTAACTTCAGCATAACTAAAAAATATTCGGGATTAGAACGGATACAGGATTTTAAGACCGATATCGATACCCATGGTGTTTTTCAAATTCCTGATATTCTGATATATCAGCCGATATATTGCATAAACATTTGATATGTGTAATTACTTATAGTCATTTACTCTCTCCCTGACTCTGCTCAATCAGCTAGTTTTTGTGTTTGCGTGTTCCAGGAGAGAAGTTGCAGTGCGCCCTCTGGTGGACAAACTATGGGGCATCACTCATAGCATGGTTGAAGGGTGTTTCTCGTGTCTCTTCTTTACTTTTTAAATTTTCATTTATCTGAATGCTGATACCAATAGATCGGCAAATAGCTAATATCGGCTGATAAGATCGGCCTGCTGATAAATCCCAAGTCAGTAAATAAATGTAGATTGCTCACATGACCAAACAATAGCTGCTGTGAGTTACACCAGACCAAGTAAGGTTGTAGCAGCTAAACCACTAAGCCTCTTGAACAATGGTTTGATTTTTGTACTGTGTTTAATCTGTGAGAAGATTCTTGAGAGTAGCATACACTGTGTTTAAACTCCACTCTCTTACGTTCTGAGCTACTCAAACTTAAGTGTTCAGCCTGTTAAAAGAAAAAAGAGCTTTATTTATGTGATTTCTTTTGAAAGAAATAATTTCTGTGAGTCACACAAACACTTTCCTGCAAAAGGGGCAGCTTGTGTGTCACAGTGAGCTCAGCTTGTTTCGTGTAGCTTATCACGTTACAGGCAGCAGCATTAGAAGCTGTCCATTAGATCTAAATGATTCAGTGCATCCACGTGCACTCAGATGATGAGCATTAGCCTTCTCCTATTTCCAAGAACAAAGATAAAAAAATTAAAAATTAAAATACAAAGTCTCTTTACCCTCAGGTGGATCTTCAGAGGACCTTTACATTCCGCAACTCTAAACAGACCTACACTGGTATCCCCATCATTGCAGCCAACATGGACACCACGGGAACATTTGAGATGGCACAAGTTCTCAGCCAAGTGAGTTTACTGAAGCGAATGGCTAACCCCCACCCCTCCCCTCCCCTCACCCAAAGTGTTTCTGAATACCACCTCTCATTTTCTGTCGCTCTTCCTTTTTTCTCTCACTGCTTCTTTCTTTAGCACACCCTCTTCACAGCCATTCATAAACACTACTCTGTAGAAGACTGGAAAAACTTTGCTGCTAGTCATCCAGAGTGCTTAGAGGTAAGATTTCTAGTCTTTCTGCAGGTCATCTCTCATAAGCAACAAGAAAGAAAAAAAAAAATTAAACACTTGCCACCCAAACAGAATACTTATTCTTCCTCCACAGCATGTAGCTGCCAGCTCAGGAAGCAGCAATACAGATCTGGAGAGGCTGTGTGGAATCCTGGAAGCTGTCCCTGCCCTCAAGTACATCTGTCTTGATGTGGCCAATGGCTACTCTGAATACTTTGTGGAGTTTGTCAAGACAGTCAGAGAAAAGTTCCCTAAACACACCATCATGGTAGGAAAGATAGGGCCTCACTGGCTGGTAGTTTGTCTCCTGGTGGCTTGTGGGTTGTTTAAGACTGTGTGCTGGTTTTGCAGGCTGGTAACGTGGTAACAGGAGAGATGGTGGAGGAGCTCATCCTCTCTGGTGCTGACATCATCAAAGTGGGCATCGGGCCAGGTGGGTGGGTGCAGCTGTCTTTAACACAAAACTGCACAGTCCTCAAACACAGAGAGACTGTGGCTGAAAGATCAGTGGTTAGACATCCAAACACAGATGAGACATAAGACAGAGACATACAGCATTTTAGCCTAATATAGCAGTCGTATTATGGATGTCTGTTTTGCACTTAGAGTTATTTTACTGGTAGTGCATGTAGTGTATATTTGGATTCCACACTATTAAGGACTCATTGTTCCTCTCTGCAGGATTAAAGCAGAAGCTCTTAGGTGGCTGTGAAAACAGGAAAAATCTGGTTTTCCTGGTATGATCATGGCAGATTAGTAAAATAACTAGTTTTACAAAATGTTGGTCCTACTGAACTTTACAGCCAGTTTGTGTACAGTACTGTGCAAAAGCCTTGAGCCACCCCTCATTTCTGTATATGTTTCTAGGAAAATGGGAACTATTTGATATGACCACCTTTATTCTTGAAGGACAGTCAAAGCTCTCCTTTGGATGTCGGCTGCTTTTTGTTCTGTTCTGTCAGGATGATGTAAAGGTCCGGGTTCTGGGGAGGCCAATCCATGACTCATAGTGTTCACTTGTGTGCTTTTCTATCCTTGTATGGTTTTACTGCATTGGCAGTGTGTTTGGGACAACTGTCATGTTGAAAAATGAAGCCCTTGCCAATCAGATATTTTCCAGATGGTTTGTTTGTTTAATCAGGATCCCCTCAGCCTTAGCTATTCTTCCTAAGGCAACACCTCACTTGGGTGCCTTTATTATACTTGTGTTGTGTGTTGTAACAAACAAAACATTACTCTGAAAATGGTCAGGCACAAGGATTGGTCTGAAAATGAGCGAAAATGCAGAAACCTTCAGAAAGCTTGGAGAACTTTTGCTCAAGACCACCTTAAAAAATTACAAACAAACTCTAAAGAACTAAGAGGCGGCCAAAGACTTTTGCGTAGTCCTGTGTCATTTTCTTTTAAACATCCTGATGGACTGGAATATGAACCTTTATCTTCTGTCTGCTTGTTCTGCGTCAGGCAGCCAGTGTTTGGCATCATCTGGTGCTCCTGCTGATAGAGTAGTCATCTGACTTGAATATATTAAAAAAGACATCAGGTTCCTGTAGCTACAACATCTGCAATTCAGAGAGAGAGATAAAGATGCAGTTCTCTAATGTGTTCACTCAATGTTGCAGGCTCTGTGTGCACAACGAGGATCAAGACAGGAGTGGGCTACCCGCAACTCAGTGCTGTTATAGAGTGTGCAGACTCAGCTCATGGACTCAAAGGACACATCATCTCTGTAAGTCCATATTCAAAAATAACCACATAAGAGGTTAAAGACCAAGTTCTTGCATAGTGTAGTATGTATAGTAGTATTGTTGCACTGGAGGACTTAATCTATTTGGAGTCAAACCCATTCACAATAAATAAATAAAAATAATGAGGTTTGCATTTCAGATATTGAGTACACATCAAAGAGAACATTTGCATTTTAAATGCCTGCTACTTAGAGGACAGGCTGGCAAACAATGATCAACAAAAAGAGCATTTTTGACAGTCCAGAGTTTCAGTTTTTGCTCATCAGTCCAGCAGGTGTATTTATGCATGTAATATGTGCATTAGACCAAAAAAAAAAAAAAAAGAATATACACCTATGGATCAATAGATTTGCAGGCAGGTGGTCCCATACCAAAACACTGTACACTTGATATGCACTTCATATACACTGCTGTAATGTTTGCTCGGACATTATTACATTAGGTGTGTCTCCTGAAATGAGGAAAGTGAGGGATGAACTGTAGTATTTCTGATGGTGATATTAAAGTTGCTCAAAGATTGCATCCAATAAAGGGAATAGTCCAGTCCTTCTAAAATGAAACAGGAAAACCTTTACATGTCTCTCTGACCTAATGTGAACCAATATAACTGACATTTATTTAACCTCTGTTAAGGATGGTGGCTGCAGTTGCCCTGGAGATGTAGCCAAGGCCTTTGGTAGGTAATCAATCCCACGCTGTAAGACACGTCCCTGTTAAATTACAGGAAAGTAGTGGCAGATATATTTCCCAGCCTCCAACTGTTATTTTACAGTCTACCTACTGCACTCTACAACAACAGTTTCTCCCTGTAAAGACGTTTACAGTGCTTTGCTTTTTTTCCCCCTTAAAGGCATCAGGAATTACAGTATTTATCTGTCTATTCCCAATAAACTGTAAAAAGAAAAGAAAAAAAAAAACTGTATGTATTTCTACCACAGTTTGTGACAGTGCACTGTGTTTGTCTCTTCAAAGCTTACCACTCTGCCTCCTCTGGCTGTGCTTTTACTCTTCAGGTGCCTCTAAAGAAAATGAAGTAAATCCACTCATTCATGTTTGTTCTCCATCTGCTTTGCTGAAAAGTGATGCAACAATTAAGCCTGAAGGACCACTTTTGTCTTTCTCTGCATTTCTTTTAGCCGGACAAAAGTTATGTGGTTCAAAAGTTTGATTGACAGAAGAAAGAACAATAAGAGGTGCGAATTAAGCTGAAGGTTATTTTTCTGACTGCGAGTGCCTTGGCTTTGCTTCTTGAGGATGAGATTCTGATTGGGTCAGAGGGTTTGATGCCAAATTTAGCCTTTGCAGACACACAGTGGGCTCAGCACAATTACTACACATGAAGCTGTTTGTGATTTACTATCAGCTAAATGACAAATGCACTTCCAGGAGACACATCAAGCCATCGGACCCTGTGCCACTTCCTTGTGTAAGCATTAAAGCCGGAGCGATCCCCTATAGAAAACCAGAGCTATTCGAGGATCATCGATTAGGTGGCTGTGCAGGTCTTTGGGCTGCGCCTGCTCCATTGAAATCCGATAGTGAGTTGAGGGTCTGATTAGGACAATGGGCAGACAGAAACTACGGTGGATTGATTTGGCCTGGAGGAAAGGGGGAGAGATGGCAAATTAACCTTTTATCTTTCGTCAGAATTCAGGCTGCAGACGACGATGGGAGGGAAAGGCGAGGGAAATTCACTGCTTCGGGATCTTGAATACGATGTTACAAGCCACACTGAGCACGTGCAACCACGATGGAAACACATGTTCTGTGATGACTGCATGTTTTATGATTACAGTGTAAGCAATACTGTAACTGTTCAAGGTACTAGACAAAACACT